>JBBPCW010284330.1:0-10772 GCA_037974425.1 Phenacogrammus interruptus
CACACACACACACACACACACACACACACACACACACACACACACACACACACACACACACACATTGCCAGAACAGTTCCCTGACACTGTAAATCTCCGCTCTTTTTTAGATTTGCCACATTGTGTGGACACCGACAGCTCATTGCGCCGTGGTGAGCTCACTGACCTACTTTTGTCGATTTGGCAGAGTCAGTGTGTACATGGTTAAAATTTCGGACACTTTCTGAAGCACTGCATATCCAACCGAGACGAATTCAGGAGCAAACAGTTTTAATGCTGAAGTGTGACACTACCCCATGTTTGCAATCTGAGAAAACTGTAGAATAGCCTGGAAACCTGTGCTTAGATTCGTACACTTCCTTAGTAAAGCCGATGGAACTCATAAATTGCTGGTTGGCTGGTTGGGACATATTTTCCTCCAGGGCCTAATCTTATGAACTATGCAGTCCAATTCAAGCATAAAAGAAACTAATACCTGTTCCTTTAAAACACTGAAACAATAGTGAAATCTCAATTCTAAAATCATGAAATGGTGCTGCCATAGGAAGAAAATAGTTAGCTGTAGAAATTGACCTACAGCAGAGTTAATAAAGCTATGGGTGTGTTTAACTGTAATCTCTTAAAAATAAAGTAGCCACAAAGGGATATTGTGGAATAATGTCACCAAAGAACATCTTGTGGTTCCCAATAGAACTTGGGAAAGGGCAGTCCTTTAAAGAGTGTAAATGTTTTCTTTCTTGAAAAAGTAAAGTATATTCACACACACACTCAACTGTAGCAATGCTGTTACACCAAAGAGGTGATTCGGATGTTTCCATTGCTGCATGCTGCATTCTATCATCTCTCATACTATCATTCTTGCCCTGACCTTGAATTTCAGAGTAAGAGAGCATTCTGTGATTTGTGGCTTTTGCAAGAGAATGAGCCAGTCCTAATATTGATTATGAGTCTGTTTTGTTCATAATGCAGATGGACTTTCAGGACATTCATGTGTGTGGTCTTACAACATGGTAAAACAAACCCACACCACAGATAAAAACATGGGGAACTTGAGGAAGTGGCTTGCTGGTATGGAGAAGCAGTGATTGACTTGGAATGTCTGTTGGTAAGGACCTTGGATCATGAATTAACATTAGCTGATCTAAGTTAAAGAAGTGGAGGAACTGGTGCAAGAATATTCCATGCATGCTTCGAAGCCAATCACCTGTTTGCTGCATAGCTGTGGAAGCAATCCACTCCATCTAGTATCATTATTCACAGAATTTTACAATGCATTAAAAATATTAATTCTTTTTTTAAATACATCTCATTGCTGGAACAATAAAGGCTAAAGCAAGTATTTCTGTCTATAAATGGTCCATACTTTACATTTTGAAATGGTGCAAAAAGTGTTTCACATATGCAAAGATCATCACAGAGCCACAGAAATCAAACGTGTTTGGATTGGCCAAATCTCGCATTTTTAAAAGCGGAATGTATCTGGGCATGAGTGAAAGGCAGTCATATTTCCATGGTTTTGGCTTGGAATAGGGATCTCTCATGCTCCTTCCTTTTCATTCAAACAGCAATGCTATGTTCACCACGTCTTGCCTCACATGCTATGGTAACTCACAGATTCTTTTATTTGTTAAAGAGTTCAACTAATTCTTACATTTTTCTAACAAGCTCATAGCACAAAGCAAATAGCAATTCACATTGATCTTTTTGGACCACTCTAGATTAAACTACTAGATTTGGATCTTAAAAAGACATTGCATATACTTTATTTGAGGATTGCAGCAGACATTAACATGTACTCTTTCCAGGGTTTTTGCATCATGAATTCGGTGCAACTCACTGAACATCAAAACGGAACTGGCTGGGTCTGTCTATTTAAACATGTTAGGCTTTGTGCTCAGCCCCTCAGGTTCTAAGGTGTCCTATTAAAATGCAAAAATGAGTAAGCTGTACAAGTACTACTGTGTAACATACATGAACATGTTTTCTTTTAATTATTCAATAGAAATCATTAGGTCTTCTTTGAAGTATTGCATTCAAATGCATAGAATTGGTCGTCCCTTTGCAGCTCTAACAGCTTCCACTCTTCCACTGAGATTTTGGAGTTTCTGTGGTAATCTGTGCTCATTCATTCTGTAGAGCATTTATGAGATCAGACAGTGATGTTGGACGAGAAGGTCTGGCTCACAATCTCGGTTCCAGTTCAGCCCAAAGTTGATGGATGGGGTTGAGGTCAGGGCTCTGTGTGGGTCAGTCAGGTTCTCCCACACTGAACTCATCTAACCATGACTTTATTGACCTTATTTTATGCACGGTGTAACAGTCATGTTAGAATAGAAAAGGTTCTTCTCCAAACTTTGTGCACAAACTTGCCGTTGTCCAAAATCTCTTGGTTCGCTGAAGCATTTAGATTACTCTTCACTGGGAGAAAGGAACCTAGCCCAATACATATAGTTCCATATAGTGTATGTGTGTGTCAGGCAAATGTATTTATTTTATGCTTTAAAAAGTACAACTAGACAATACAGTTACTTTCATTCATTACATAACATTCATTCATTAATTTATATTCGGTAACTGGAAAAAGCACAACCACATGGTAAAAACACATATGTTGTGTTGCTTTATGATGTGATGTGCTGTGAAACAATGTGGAGTTTGAACAGTGCTCAGCAACTTTCTACATCATTTATTACTGTAAATCCTCATGCAGCAGCACACTCTTGTCTTATGTGATCCTGCTCCCAGTCTCGTCTGCATGCAAGGCTACACCACTCACACCCCTACAATTGCTCTGGACCATAATCTTAAGGGGAACATACAGTGCATCCAAACAGCCGAAAACATCCCAAATCGATTTTGTCTGTACCTTGTCTTTGACAGAGCTAAGAAGCCAGACTGGCCCCTCTGAGGGAAACTGTGGGTTTTCCAAAACCACGTTTCATTGTACATTAGTGTCTTACTCGCATGCACACAGTTTCTCTTGAGAATGTGTGTGCTTGGCTCCACATCAACCCCATGCAGCTCTGTGGCTCGCACCGAAAGATTCCAGCCACGTCTGTTTACAGTACTGTGTCGAAACCGGGCCTGTTCAGTTCACAAGGATTCAACACTGGCTGCGTGCAGGAGAACAATGGAGTTTATTAGAGAACAAGAGACTGGTTATGCAATGCTGGACAGTGTCCAGGCAGACACAGGGATGATCCAAAGAGGTCACTAGGCAAGTTCTGTTGTCCTTCACGTCGGTCATAAATGTGGCACAAATAAGTTGGCTGTTGTAAGCCTCGTATTGTTGTGTCTGAAAAACCTTATATCTGAAATGATGGAAAAACAGTTTTTAACCCTAAAGTATGTTTTAATGTGCATCTTGTATTTACTTCATATGAGTATAACACTTATGTGTTATGTCTTTTTATCCACCAGCGATCATTAGTGAGACAATTATCTTTTTTTTATTATTATTAAACCAGTAGTTCTTGTTACTGTGCCTTCAGGAATGCCATGTACTGATCAGCCACAACACTAGAAAACGGCAAGTGGAGTGAATAACATTCTCATAATTTCTCATTCCAATGGCACCAGGCATATGTAATGCAGTATGTGAGCAGTCACTTTTTGTTGCTGATGTGTTTTGTATCCTGTGAATGGCCAGATGCAGGTGTGTCGCTTAACTAAGGAAGAGTGGCACCAGGGCTGAGATGAGAGGAAGGCAAGCCAGCAGAGGCAGTGTGATGCTCTGGGCAGTGTTCTACTGGGAAACTATGGGTCCTTACATTCATGTAAATGTAACATTGATATGTCCTACCTACCTAAACATTGTTGTAGACCAAGTGCACCCCATTCATGGCAACAGTGTTCCCTAATTCCAGTGGCGTCTTTTAGCCACACTGCAGAAACTGAACAGGAGAAGTGTTTAAGGTGTCGACTTGGCCTTTAAAAATCCACAGATCTCAGTCTGATCAAGCATGTGTGTTTTGCAGTGACAACAATGAGTTTGTATAGTAATTTCAGATGATAAATAA
Source organism: Phenacogrammus interruptus (assembly GCA_037974425.1). Classification (NCBI taxonomy): domain Eukaryota; kingdom Metazoa; phylum Chordata; class Actinopteri; order Characiformes; family Alestidae; genus Phenacogrammus; species Phenacogrammus interruptus. The sequence continues at coordinate 4,020 of JBBPCW010284330.1, forward strand.
CAAAAGAATTGAACTGTTACCCAATAACCAGACGTAAGCACATCATTGTCCATATTTGTTTCCATCACACAAAGGTTATTAAATAATTTTCCTCTTCTGCTCTTCATATCGCACACTGTTCCTCTTATGAGGTTCATGGAGTCAAACTTCCACCTGATTCTGTTGTGAAGAGTCAGGGTGGCCCAGGCACGCCCCCAAATCACTCCAAAGCCCCATACAAAAGACACAAAGGGCTCCTTTATGTTCACTACAGGATGTGGTACATGGAGCTATCATCTCAATCATTCTTGCCTATTTGCAGCCTATCTCTCATCAAGGCTGGATAAAAGCAGTGGTATAAACCCATGTTCTAGTAACTGTAATACTGTGTGTTGGAGAGATCCTGCAGATCTGCTTCCGGAGACCATAAACGTTTGTAACATGGAGAAAACAGCTGGGCCAAGCTGCCTAGCTCTTGTTTTGAGGCTGCTCAGTTCACTGAACAGATGAAAAGATGGAATAAAACAAGTGATACAAGGTGCCGTCTATGGGGAGCAAGAAAACTGGGTCAATCCAGTCGTAATGTTTTTGCCCCCTTCGATCGAATCCACAGTCTCGGGGGTGATGGGCTCCCTCCTGCTCCGTCGGCCTGTTTCGTTTGGCAAGGGCTTCTGCGGACCACAGCTCTTTGAAATGAATCTCTCCGTGCCACGAAAGCAGGGGAGATTTGTTGAATATTGCCCACCACCTATGCACACTTTGAAAGCGGACCCTTCCCGGCCCTCCCTGGTGTCATTCCTGATTTCCTCTTTTTATGAGCTCTTTCTTGCCTGAGTACGGCCAGTCAGTTCAGCTCAGCTGGACGCCTCCTCTGCCAAACCCCAAGACCTTCTGTAGAGAATATTTCACTCTTACCGAACCATGAAAGCAATCTATATTCGGCGGATGGCTATCAGTCAAACATACTTTTACAACGATGTGTACCATAGATTTCTGCTCCAGTAAATGGGACCATATTGAACACAAAGGACCCAAACTCTAAGACTGAAGGCTATCCAATAAAAGGCAAAAAAGAAGGTCACAGGTTGACTAATATCTATATTTATAGTCTCTTGGTTCATGTAATTCAGTGTTTTGAAAGGGATCCCAGAATTGTACAATGCCAATGTACAATTCATGAGGGATTACATGCTACTGTTTTTCCAGCAGTGTCTAGTCTGGTGCTTTGACCAAATCAAGGTCACCCATCTCCAGAGTAGAAAGAAGGACTGAGTCCGTTGTCTTCTTGCCTAATGCTTGCTGTGAGGCACTGGCATGTATGAGGGTGTGCAGTGGCATGTATGAAATTTGATAAAATTAATAGAATCTTTTTAATGGCTACTTATTACGCTGCTGTGCAAAACCTGTGTAAAGCTATCCCTGGAGGACCGACACAAAGGATTTTTTTTTGCTTGATGCTTTCAGTTCTTTCGCTTTATATTTTGCTTCATACTGTATATATTTTGTGCAAAAACAAATACCCGTATATATATTGTTGTACTATTTGTATAATGTACTTTTCGTTCTTAACTGTTGTATTATAGCTTTTATTCTATTGTTTTTGTACTGTCTACTTTCGGACATATGGGACTAATAAAGGTTTATCTTATCTTATCTGATCCTATCTTGTCTTTTCTTAACTTTTCTTTTCTAATCCCATCTTATATTTTCTTATCTTATCTTATCCCATATTATCTTGTCTTTGTGTCATCTGACATAACCAAAAGATCCGTCTAGTTTTAAAATACATTGCTGTTTTTGATAGAATATTTTTTATCTTAACAAATAGTTGTATGCATTTCAGTAACCTAAAAAAATCCCTGAAAATAAGCCCCAGCAGAAAATACATTCACAAGTTAATGTTACAATTTCCCTGGAAAGCAAGCACTAGCTTAGTACAGTTTACTGTCCATTTTTTTGTCCTCTTCAGACAAGAGTGTGTGATGTACATTATAAAAGCCATGCAGTTGGCAAACTAATATCCAGACTGCAAATCTGATAATACTGTATAACATGGCCACTGCAATTATTTAATAGGACAGTTATAAGGATTAGCTCTTGCAACTTTCAGAACATCATCCATCTATGATGGTATTTTCAAATCCTGAAATAAACTCTTCCAGAAGTGCCCCCACAAAATGCCATTTAGAAACGACCCTGCCTCTGCGCACACCACTGCTGTTTAGGCAACACATCTGAGCTATGATTAGGGACAAGCTGCTTCTGAAAAGATCAACAGATCTATAAAAACAAAATCTGTTCTTTTACATTTAAGCTTTATCTTCATCTGACTATGGTTTATCCTGGTGTTGTCACACCTCATTCATGTTCTGATCATCCCTGCTCATCTAGTTCTGCCATGACAAAAGCAGAGCTCAGAAAAAGAATAAAGCAGGAGCAACACATACACAATATTCTGTACATACACTGGCCTAGTCTAATGAAACAGTAGGTCTGGGCTCAATCTTAATGCTTCAGCATACTAAGACATTTTGGACAACGCCATGCTCCCAACTTTGTGGATACAGTTTGGGGAAGAACCTTTTCAATTCCAGCATGACTGTGTCCCAGAGCACAAACTAAACCCCATAAAGACATGATTGGAGGAGTTCAGTGTGGAGGAACTTGACTGTGACCACACAGAGCCCTGACCTCAACCCCATTCAGCCCCTTTGGGCTGAACTGGAACAGAAATTGCGAGCCAGGCCTTCTCGTTCTACATCAATGTCTGAGCTCATAAATGCTCTACAGAGTGAACGAGCACAAATTCCCACAGAAACACCAGAAGTGTGGAAGCTGTTAGAGCTCCAAAGGGAGACCAGCTTCATATAAAAGTCGATGTACTTGTAAAGTCCCTGTTGGTGCAATGGTCAACAGGTTACATTTTTTGTTTTTATTATTGATAAAACTCTGCTTGTTTCTAGCTTTTGTTTTCATTGCTGGACACAATTGTCTTATGAAGCTACATGACTGACAGGTATTATAGATCACTGCCAGATCACTTACGTCCGTGTTAAGAATATCACATGGCTGGATGACACCGGAGGTAAATTCTCTCTATCATCTGGTGTTGGTATCAGACTGTGGCTTCAGGTAAAGTATTCCACTTACCCTTCTGGATTAAGTGACTCTATCCTCTCTATAATTGGGCCTGAAAGGGCCTTCATTCACTTTGGGGGTTTAGTGCACAACAAAGTAAAAGAATGGACCTGTTGATTGTGTCTTTGGCTCCTTTGTCGCCTCCCCAAAACGCCCAATGGGATTTTGTCCGTAAACTGAATTAACAAGCTCTTTTCCCACGTATTCTTTTTGCTTAGGAAGAGCAGGACAAGGAGTGCTGAGGAGAATATGTCTGATCCCTCATTATCCCAGTGATCCCAACACAATGAAAGCTTATTTTCAAAGTGAATAAAAGTGTATGTAGCATTCCGGTATTATGCTAAGTTACGAAACACTACGAAACCAACCACATTAATTTTACCCCTTAAAATGACCAGAATTTTGACCTATGAAGGAAAATTAAGGGAATAAGTGCACAGATTATATTCTACCCAAATTAAAAACTTCCATGTAGAGATTTTTCTACATTTTCTACAACTTTTTATAAACAACAACCAGCACCACCACCTCCACCCCTCGTCTAGAATCCCCTAGTTTGAGAGCCATTGGTCTCAATAACACTCAAGCCACATGTGCTAAGCCTTTTTTACCATGTGGAAATACTTTCTGCCTGTAAAAGCATGCTTATGTATAAAAATGATATATGAGCCTATGTTGTACATCATGAACGTAGACAAATATGCATGGACTAATCCCTTATGCATATGTGTTTGAGGGAGGATCGCACAAATAGATGGAAACATTGTAAGTGTCACTGAATGCACATTCCATTTGATCTGCTATAGCATTGAAGGCCAGTTTTGCATTAATGTTTTATTCCTCCTGAAACCAGCTATAAATTCAAATGATTATTTTAAGAACAGCAGCAGACAGAGATATGTATGTGTTACTATTCTCCAGGTAATAGTTTTGAGCTTGACTGTAACTGAATCTGAGCTTTATTTATTAAACTTCCACTTTGTCATAAAACTTGCATCTTTATTTTTGTTCTGATCTTGTTGAAATATGCTGCACTAGGTTTTAAACTATATAAAATAGTGCGTTTACCCTCCGTACTGTAATTTATTTCTGAGGAAAGCAAAGTGATGGCTGAAGGTAGTGGGAGGGGAAACATTTTTTTGGTTAGTATTTGATCAAAGTTGGAGTCAAGAACAAACAGACAGTCTTCTCCAGAGATCCACTCTGGAGCTTCACACAAGCCTTTAATTAAAAGATCCGAATCACTTGAGCTCGAAACCTGTGCAAAGTATACTAGCCCTTTCTAGTACTGAGCGTGTCTCAATCCACTTTCTTGTTTTTCTTTGCTGTTTTTCTATAACCTCTGTTCTGGATTTTGGATTTCTATTTTTGCCTTGCATACTTGTTCTTGTTGCCTTGTGATTAGATTTACTGAATTGTAGCCTCTTTGCTACATTCTTTTTATTTTCCTTCTTGTCTCTTCAAACTTTGGTATTTGTTAAACTTCATTTCCGTGTACTCTGTGATTGGGGTTATATCTGTGCATGTTACAACATTAGGTAAAGTGCCCCCTATAGTCACGCCACAGCGCAGCACAGCGCAGCACAGTGCAGCACAGCGTAGCACAGCGCAGCATGTGAACAATGTAAAATTCTTCTATTCACTAAGTGAAACAGGGGGCTGGCACCAATGAGGGGAGCCCAGGCAGCAGTGTGTGGGAACAGTACCTTTCTCAAGGATGCCTCAGTGAACACACAACCGTCTGATTTCAGGGGGTGCACTCTACCAGATAGACCACAAACTGCCCCCAAAATAATCCCAGTACATGGTGCTAAATTTTTTGAAAGTGTTACAGGCAAACGTCACTAAAATAGAAGGTTACAAGAAATTGTGTCTTTTAAATTATGGCATAGGACGGCTCATGCTTAATATGACCATGAACATGACCACCATTGCAAAAGGGTCTGTTTTTGTTTCAGACTGACTTTAAGCTCTGATCCCAAACAAGTAGTTGATGGTCACATGGTGCTGCCACATAAAATCACATTTTGGTCTCTCTTCTCATGTACGTACCGGCCCTTAATCTCTTTTAAGGCAAGTGGGAAGCAATTTAAAATGATCACTGTGCTTCTCTGACCTGGCAATCAATAGCTGCAGTAGCAGACAGGGAAGGGGAAGGTGACAGACAGGTAAAAATTTCACAGCAGAGTGGCAAGATGAAGCCTCCCTTCATCTCCTTCCCAGACAAAAATATGTGAAAGTCAAAAAATCACTGGCACTTAACTGGTGTTGACATTCTTACTGTCAGTTTTTTTTCTTTACAAAGAAATCTCATTTCAGATAGTGACACATACGCTTAGACAGGTGCTGAATCACCGCAGCACACGTCAGTCATGTTTTTGCTTTTAACATAATAATGTGAGGCATAAAGGAAAGAAGAAAAAAAACACACTCTATTGTGCTGCCTCATGAGACTTCCTATTCACAGCCAGAGTTCAGGGCACTGCCTCTGCCAGGTGTTCGACTTTGAGTTTCACTTGTACGTTCACAAACATGACTGTTTTGGACCTCACTCCCAAACTATGAAACACAATGGAGATTACACAGATAAAGCTAATTACCTGTTTTTCACATTCAAGGCCTAATGTAGAGGAAAAAACAGCCATTGTGTATTAATAACACAGAATTTTCAAGTTTAAAAAATAAACACAAGCAAGGCGTTAAAAATGTGACAAAATGTGTTGGCTGGAAATGTCTGCTTTTAATAAGCCCACACTAAAATTCGGAACATTTTAAATGAAGCACATTTAACCCTTTAACAAACATAATTCTTTGGCAATAATGTCTTAGTCATAGGTCATTAAAACTGTAATGTGGATTCTAAAGTTTTAATTAATATCATGTGTTTTTAATCAGAGAAGGAATATTTTTATTATGATTTACATTTAATAAAGTTGGCGAGTATACTCTAGCACTAATGACAGATTTTTTCAAGTCGACTCATCAGTTAACAACTTCGTTTAAATTTATTTCCAGGAAAACAGACAAACGATCTGGTGTAAATTTATTTAAATATCTAATTACACTATTTTATTGGAAGAGTACAAAACAAAAGGTTTAAACACAGCTCATCACTTTCTATTTCTGTTTCATTTACTACAGTTGTGTGCTAAATATCTGTAATTTTTCACATTTAAAGAATATGAATAAGATGTGGAAGGAAAAGGTTGTTTTTCATTTGGCTGAGAGGCTGTTGAAGCTGCATGCTGGAGACTCTGCTGTGTGATTACTGCTGCTTTCAGGGTTGTGGCAACAAAAAAATCCATACTTCTGTCCTTCCAACTGTCTGTAACAATAATAATGGGAGCGTGGGGCAGCATTATTAGGACAGTGCATGTAATTTATCCGTCATCGTCGAAACAATTCTGGTTTATTACCATATATCACAAACGCAGTCTTCCACTGAGGTTCCTGACATGACCAGTTTGTAGTTCACTTTTTGAGGCCTGAGCTGAAATTGCTGTGGTCAGAGTGTGGAACAGAGTGTGGAACACTTTCAGCTCATCCTTGTATATCAAACCCAAGCATACACACACACACACACACACACACACACACACACACACACACACACACACACACACACACACACACACA
>JBBPCW010284339.1:0-10772 GCA_037974425.1 Phenacogrammus interruptus
GTGTGTGTGTGTGTGTGTGTGTGTGTGTGTGTGTGTGTGTGTGTGTGTGTGTGTGTGTGTGTGTGTGTGTTTGTGTCCTTACTTTAGTTTCTTTATCCTCGGCCTTCTAAACCTACAAAACCCTTTTTGCATTATTTAAGGGTATTGATGTGAGTTTTTACATTAAGTTGCACATTAGGTGTGTCCTCGTGGTTGAGGTGTGGAATGTTCACCGGCGCCTGCTGGGACAAGTTTTCCTCGGCTGGAGGAATGTTTTTGCCTGGTGATGTGTCATTGGGTGAAGGTGTGTGGGGGTCAGTGTCTAAACATTTTCAACAAAAAAAGGTCCACCACTGACTTCCAATTCCACTTATACCTCCCCATTTGACACCTTTATTTTGACCCCTTTTGCCAATAAGGATCTTTCTGAGTTATCTGTCTGTATTTGGTTTTCCACTCGAGATGCAATCCTCGTTAGAAACTAATGCATATAAACAGTGATCTTGATCAGAACAACTGAGGATACATGGAATATCAATAAATTACTATTTTGACATTGTTTATATATACAGAGAGAGACTGTAAATATGAAATAAATACCAAAACAAATTTAAAGTATGTTTTAAATAATTAATGACCACATGTTCAGCGTGTAAGTTTTTGTACATACATAATATCAAAGTATATACTGCTGTTGACCATATCTTAGAGGTTTCTAAAATAACCAATAAAGCAATGTAGCGTTAAGAATTAAGTTGAATTAAAAACTGTATTTAAAAATAGATAATTACAGTATTACTTATCATCTTATACCTTGTTTCCACCTACACTATTAAATAAAACATTTAAAACTTGTGTGTATCACTTGTTTAAACTTTTAAACATTAGTTTAGCCTTTATTACTACATAATTACAATCTGCTCCTGTGAAAATAACTGTTAGTTTTAGGCCACTGGTTCCCAACCCTGGTCTGAAGGTGGAGAAATACTGTGCACATTTTAGTGTTTTCCAGGCTCCTGACAGACTTAATTAAGTCTTTACTGATGTGTTATGAGCGAATGAACTGAGAAAACTCCAGAGCAGTGGGGCTTCCAGAGTCATGGTTGGGAAAACCTGCTGCAGATCTTAACCTTTACTGAAGGCAATGACAATCTATGGTCTGCAGAGGGCAGTGTCATTTAAAGGATCACAGCATAACAACAATCGCATGGTTTTCTGCGATGAATCACATTGTTATACGCAAAATAATAAAAACAGTGTATTGCACACTTTTATTTTTAAAGTACTGCTATATAAACATAAGTGCAATATCACTTGGTTTGCAAACTGTCATGTTCAGTGCGGGTAAGGAGGATGCAAACATGTACACACTGAAAACATCCATAAAAATATATTTATTGCCACAAAAATGCAATAAGAAGATATTTGCAGTTATCGTGGGGATTTCCAAGTAAAACTATGAGTTCAGTTCTAAAAAAAAATCTGTGTGGGACTGAATTTGCGACTCCTGATCCGCATAAACCTGGAGGGTTACTGAATTTGACCACCCATTGGTGCACATTGACATAGACCTCAGAAGATGTTTTCAGGGCAGGGAAAAACATTTTGACAGCAGATTATTTGGAAAAAAAAAAAAAAACCTTGCTCCTTGTATATCAGATCTTCCTCCCAACGATCCAACTCACCATCCCAGGTCTTCTTCAGTTAGATTTCACCATCCCTCCATCTAACCTTCAAATCCAACTTTAACATATATCTGTTTTCTCTTGCCTGCAACCTTCCTGAATTCTATATTAGTCTCTAATTAGGTTCATCTGTGGTTTGTCTGATGTTCTGGGTACTGTTACAGCTTTAAATGTGCAAACTATATGGGATGGAAGATTTTTGCGAGTTGTCTTTCACACACTGGAGTTTTAGATGAGAATGAGTCTCTATGTCTCTTTGTGGAAAATATCAGGACGTCCATACATGAGCTCTGGTCATCACCTCAACCTGACAGGACAGCTTTGGGAAGAATTAGTGTAGAGACTGCAAGCCAGACCTTCTTGTCGAACAGTGTCTGACCTCACAAATGTGCTTATGGAATAATGGTCAAAAATCCCCATAAACACACTACTAAACCTTGTGGAGAGCTTGCCAGAAGAATAGAAGCTGTTATAGCTACAAAGGGTGGGCCGACGCCATATTAAACCCTATGGATTAAGAATGGGATGTCACTTAAGCACATATGCGTGTAAGGCAGGCGAGTGAACACTTTTGGCTATATACTGCTAAAAAAGGTTTAAACCGAACTTGTTTTTCAGATGATTTGACAAACTGAAATGGAACACTGAAATGGAAACGGGAAAAAAAAAACAAGTAAAAAAAACACTAAAACATGTTTCCTTTGTGGTGGATGGATGCAATACATGTCCAGAATTTCAGCGCTTGACATAAATGTTTCACTAGGAACAGGATCGCTTGGTCGTGACACGGCAAGCACTACGAAGTTCAGACTCCAGTAATCTCTAGGTGGCCTCTGTCGGGTGTATAATTTCAGTTATACGCGCATCACGTCACCTATATTTACAGGCCATGCCAAAAACTGACAAAATCAGATTAGTGGCCACGTTTATTTGGAAAGGAATAATTATATATCAGTGGAAACACTGATTAAGTCGCAATCGTGTCTAATCGACTTTTTAAACGCTTCTAAAACAGTAACGGAAACTCGCCTGCCGCACTTCATGGCAGCAGGCAGCAAGAGCAGAGTTTTGTGGCAGCAGCAGTGCTTCCTCGGAAACAGCAGGAGGCACTTTAACGTTGTGAAAGAGTCAGATGCGCAGCCTCAGCAGAGGGAGGAGATTTAGGACTGAGCTCGGATCAGGAGACTGAATGTTCTATAACTAATGACTGATACCAAATGTGCTGGATCCGCTTACAGGCAGAGCCAGGGAGCAAAACTATAAAAGTATAAAAGAGAAAAAAACATGATAAACATTTCTGAATAGTGATAAACATTTCTGAATAACACAGTGCTCCTCTTTATTACACTGAATACCTTTATTACACTAATACTGAACAAAACGCCAAATAGCAACATAGCTGCAACCACAGCAACCGTCTAGAATCACACTGGCAACCACGCCTGTCAAAATCCAGAGGCGGAGTATGGTCAGCCTGTTATTTTCCACAAAGTTACACAGAGAGTCACTCTCGTCTAAAACTCCAGAGTGTGGAAAACAACTCGCAAACATCTTTAACGGGTAGGATGTCCGGAATTGCGTCCGTGCTGGACAAGAAGAGGGCTTTGGCCGCGGGCTTCGGTTCCAATGCCAACGCGATCAAATACTTGAACCAGAACTTTGAAAGTTTGAGGACCGAAAGCTTGAGCCGGGGGCAGCTTTTCTGTGACGCTACTTTCCCGGCCCGTCCTGAATCGCTGGGTTTTAACGAGCTGGGTCCACGGTCATCCAAAACTAGAGGCGTCCAGTGGAAGAGGCCTGGGGTGATTTTCTTTTTCCTTTTTCCTAATTCTTCATCATTTATGTATTTGATGGAAACCATGCTAGAATGAGATTGATCCATGTAAAAACTCATGATGCCGATCAGTCCAACATCAACATCACAAGTTAAGACTTGACATGCTGCCAGCAAATGATTCTTGGGCTGATCTGAATTATATTAAAGTGTTTTGGGAGCATATTTAGGGTTTACACTATAAAAATAGTAATTTTGAGGCGTTTTTTAAACACATGACAATTTAACAAATTAATGGAAAGCTTATATATGTGTGTGTGTGTGTGTGTGTGTGTGTGTGTGTGTGTGTGTGTGTGTGTGTGTGTGTGTGTGTGTGTGTGCGTGCGTGCTCGTGCGTGCGTGCGTGTGCGTGTGCGTGCGTGCGTGCGTGCGTGTGTGTGTATGCAACAACTTGTTGCTGTATTAGTGCATCCCTTGTACAACTGCATATAAAAGATTACGTCAAATTACATTTTTGCGGGGAGTCAGCACCTCCATCCCTTGGTAATAATTTTGAAAATGTCAGTGTGCAATTTATTGAACATATTAAAAAAAAAAAAATTCTGCACGGGCCACATTTGTAAAAAATAAATTGATGTGTTATCTGCCTAGAATGTGTACTTAGAACAAAACATCCAAGAGTGCTAAGATTTGGCATATTACTGTATATCTGAGAACCGTGTAGACACTTAGACTGACACAATTCTAAATGTTTCCTAAATGTCTGCGTACTGCATGATGGTTAGGACATAAACAAACTCATTCAGAGTGGTTTGCAGTGGAACACTCTACAGAGCAGGGGCGTTGGCTGAGCATGGAAGGATCCAGAGTTTGGCCCAGTTCATTGTAGGAAAGTTTTAGGATATCCTCCAGCCCGTTTTCTCATTAACTAGTTATATACTGGTAGGACTTCAGTACTGTTGATGTGTTACAGAGGGAATCACAAATAAACAAGTCGCCATACAACTCTATTCGGTCCAGTCTACTCCATAGTTGGACTATATCAGAGGTCAAAACTCCATTCCTGGAGTATCTGTCAGAATTCTTCTAAAACTTGGAAAACCAAATAGACTTTGTGACCCCTAGTTTCCTATCACTGCCAGGTCAATTTCCTACAATTCATTATTTCATATAAAACTGTGCTTATCTTTTCATTTACACAACATCTCAACAATGTCTTAATCAATTCCTTGAACCCTCTAGAATAAAATAATTAGATTCATACAATTCATAAACTGAATTGTGATGTATGACTATTTCTAAGATATATTAAACTCAACTATGTATTTATTATTTTTTTGTACTTCAGGGACTGATATTGAATTGGTACCTGATATTTGTACCCTGACCTGAGATAGACTTAATCAATGTTGAATTAGTGCATCTACTTATGCATATATGTTTACACAGTGATTATAGACTGTCTATGTCCAGCTGTGATGACTCTGACTTTTGTTTTTACGTTGTTGCTGTAGGAGTTAATCTCCATCCCGAAGTTTATTGTTGAAGGAGCTACAAGAACCGATATTTGTCAGGGAAGCTTGGGTAAGCTTAAATTTTCAGCCTGGCCAAAACACAGAGATTATAAAGAAGAGTTTGTAGCTCCCCTAAAGATAAGTCTTGTGAATAATTCCAGGGTGCTGCCAGGTGGTTGGAAGGCTATATCATAAATTATAGATTTATTTTAACACTTTCATGGCTTTAACATTATCTGTAATATAAATGTGCTTTAATATTGTTCTGGAATTGCCAATATTAAAGCACAATTCAGGGCTTCTTTTCTTTACTAATTTCTTTATTTTGTAGAGCTGTTGTATGAAAGCAATATAACACTTGCATTAACATAGTTAACTGTTAACGTCAGCCGTTATTTGTGATAAAACACTCAGATATCTGTTACTTGAATACAAGTGTTATTAATTGCAATATATCATATATAATATACCATAATGTAATATACTATTTTAATTTTGTCCATTTTAATGTGAAGCAGTTAATCTCACAAGACCATACGAGCTAAGAGCTTGGGTGGATGAGTCATACAGGGGCATCAGAAGTGGGACGATCTATATTTCAAAAAAGATAGAAAAAAAAAGACACAGTTTAGAGTGTTTAAAGCGATACAAAGATCTGTGTAAAAGTTATAAAAGCCAAGCTGTTCTCCAAATGAAATACATTTCTATGGAGAACACATCTTTGTAGGATCTGTGGTAAGCAGAGGCCCTGGGGGTGAGACTGGATCATGCAGTGCACACTAAGCTCAAGACAGTCTGAGAAGGATTGCAGCATTTACAGGGTGCTTATAGGAATGGAACATTTATACTAAAATGTATACTGCAGCATTTTCTACCTTATCACTTATCGTTGTCCCCTACAATTTCGTTGTATGAGTAGCATCAGTGCAAATACAATAAAGGCATATCACATTATTTAGCATTGTGATCATTACATTAACATGTAGTGACTCTGTCTGTAATGTGTCTGTTTGTCTTAAGGTGATTGCTGGCTCTTGGCAGCCATTGCTTCTCTCACGCTCAATGAAGATGTGTTGTCACGGGTTGTTCCAGCAGATCAGGGCTTTGGAGATAACTATGCTGGCATTTTCCACTTCCAGGTATACTGATGCTTGTACGGTACTTTCCTGAATAGAGCTCAAGTCTGTGCTTCAGCAAACTGAAGAATTCTTTATTTACATAAAGCAAACATTAAAGCTAAGGCTGCTGAATGACAAAATGTGTGTTACTGCAGGTGTTTTATTTTATTAATTTTTGAATAACTGACTTTAGCTTAGTGTTTTTTGCTAAAGCTGCCTTTATGTGCTGCCTCTGACCAAGCCATTTATGGTTAAGGACGGCAGAATGCATAGCTGTGTTCATATGTTTAATTAAACGTCTGCTAATTAGTGAAATCAACTGCTTGTGGTCACCTTGGCCGATGCTATACATCGGTTAGAGGGGTAAAAGCCTTCCAGCATAGGGCTGCAGAGCGTTCAGTTGATAAGTTAAAGAAGATTTTTCAGAAGAGTAGAAGTTGTTACTGTAGCAAAGGTAGGGCTACACTCCTTTGATTTCTGATGTTGGATGAGAAGGTGTCTGCAAACTTTTGGATATTTTGTGTAACCTCACATGGAAAATCCAAAACTGACATACTTCCCACATGAGTAGTTTGGCTTGAGGTGTGGCTTGTGGAAAGTTTTGGCTGGGATAGGAAGCCACTCTGAGTCACAAGGGAGGAACACCCTCACAAATCTCAGAGGAAGAGAGTTTATGTGTGTTTGCATACCTTTTATATCACTTTTCACTCTTCATAGTTCCACAGGAACTATTTTCTTTCAAATTTTGATGCCTAGGGAATCTATGTGTCATAAAATGAATGGGGTGCATTGTTAGGTTTAATACAAGGATGTGCAAAAGGAAAAAGATCACTGACACAAAAGATCGACACATTTTTTCCAAGCAGTGTAAACATTGTTGAGACTAGTATAGTTGTGTTCAGCCTGAATAAAGTCAGTTGTTTATGTGTAATTGTAATATTCTACTGTACATTCTTCACATTTTCCACAGTTCTGGCAGTTTGGAGAGTGGGTGGATGTGGTTATTGATGACCTGTTGCCTAGCAGAGATGGAGAGCTACTGTTTGTTCATTCTGCTACAGGTTGTGAGTTCTGGAGTGCTCTCCTGGAGAAAGCCTATGCTAAGTGAGTGCACTTTAGTCAGCTAGACTGTTTAAAATCTGTATAGTCTTAATGGCATCAAAACACATAGATCTGGACTAGTCTAGTTATGTTCAAGCTGTTGAGAAACATGGGTGTCATCACTGATGACCGGCTATCTTTCTCTGACCACAATGTATCTGTCTCTTGGTCATGTCACTTTGTCTTATACAACATCGGGACAATCAGGGCATAACTGACTCGGTGTGCCACACAACTCCGGGTACAAGCCATGGTTATCTCGCCTCGATTACCGCAGTGTCCTCCTAGTGGGTCTTCCTGCTTGCATGGGAAGACCCTTACAGGTGGTTCAGAATGTCTTCAACTGACCCAGAAAGTTGCATGTCACTCCACTGCTGAGTGACCTAGACATTGGCTACCCACAGCTGGCCAAATTAAGTTCACTAGCTCTTGCCTACAGAGTGACATCTGGGTCAGCACTCAGCTCCCTTAACCTTTTCATTAAGCTTCCTCCAGCTCACTTCCTCTGCACCTTTGAGGAACATCATGTGGGTCTACCATCCCTATACACAAACCCAGTCCAAACTCTTCTCTTTTGTGGTTCCCTGCTGGTGGAATGAGCTGCCAAAGCCAACAAGCCTATGCCAAATGAATGTAATGTAATATAATGTAATGTAGTCCTCCAAATATATCGTTTCTTTCACAAAAGCAACAGAAAATGAAAGGGAATATGTTATCATCTTTACAGAAATTAAGATCATTAGTGTTACTTTGCTTTATTACCTTTTTGCAATGTAAAGGATCAAGTAAAGCAAACAATCCTCTCAAAAATGTGCCTTTAATACTGTAAAATGACCTACAGATGCATTTTTGTTCCAACATTGGACAAGCTTTACAGAACATTGGTAAAAATCCTATTTAGCCTTCCTCAAGTTCTGAGGGTCTTGCCATATGACGTTTCAAGTTTATGACGCTCGCTAGTTTAGTGCCATGGCAGAAGAACGCGCGGAATGCGCGGTATGTGTGAGGGAGTACGCTTATTTTACAATTTTTTCTGTTACTACAGCATAGTGTACAAATACAGTATATTTATGTTGTTTTTCTTTTTTCCGTGGCTTAGCGTGGCTCACTGCACGCTGTTAATGTTAACCGCTAATGATAATGGTTTTTTAAGCAATAAAGTTTTCTGATTCTCATTATTTATTTACCTTTACATTTTCTTTAAGGGTAGTATGCATCACACAAAAACTGATTATTGGAGAAATTCTAATCCCAATTTTGACTGTTAGCCTAGTCAATGATCTATAGGTTTAAAAAGACATTGGTTGAACTCTTTCCTTGTATGTAAGGAACTTCATTTAGTCCAAAATAGACACCTGGTGAGTTACTAATTCTCTTGATTTGTAGTATTGTTTGATATTAGTTTATGTTTGACAAACAAAGGAATGAGAGAAATGAAGCATCACCTAAACATTCTTCTCTGTGCAATAAACACATTGTTAAATATTGGTTTGAAATCAGTCAAATCTAAATATCTGTCTGAGGTCGGCAATTTTTTTCAGACAAATATCTGTGCGTTCCTAGGGAAGAAGAATTAATATAGATAGTCCTTGTTGACTTTTAACTTTTAAGTTTTTGTACTACACATCTGATAAGTCTCCAGGTATTTGGTGTCCTAGCAGTAGCCTCTTTCTGCCTTGCTTCTGAACTCACCAGTCAAACAAACAAAAACCCAAGCAGCTCAAACCCCAAAAAGCCACCCCAAAGCAGATGTGTTTTTCCTTTAGGCCAGAGTGTCCTCAGCTTTTCAGTGTAACTGCTTTTCAATGTTACTTTTTGAAATTGTCTTGCTTTGTGTTATTACTTGCCCTGTATCTAAGACTCAATGGCTGCTACGAGGCTCTCTCTGGGGGCTCCACAACCGAGGGCTTTGAGGACTTCACTGGAGGGATAGCAGAGATGTATGAACTAAGATCAGCTCCACACAACATGTTCCGAATCATCCAGAAGGCTCTGGACTCTGGAGCTCTGCTGGGATGCTCCATTGACGTAAAACCCTTATGATTATCTGTTGCTCACTCTAAAACTATTCATGGTAAAGGAATGCTCATCTTAAAGTCTTTCTGTTGTATCTGTAAGTGAATTACCACCAGCAAATTTCCTTTACTGAGAAGAAAAAAGCGGGGGATTGCTTTATAGCTGCATTTACATTCATATTAAAAAAATTTTTGTAATAATTTAGCGCTAAATGCATGAAGAAAGAAAAATATTCTATTGATAAAGAAATTGATACTGATCATTCTTTTAATAACGTTCCAGATCACTAGTGCAGCAGACTCTGAGGCCATCACTTATCAGAAGCTTGTGAAGGGACATGCCTACTCAGTCACAGGGGCGACTGAGGTTAGCCATTTGTTGTTGCTGTTGTTTTTTTTGCAGATTGCGATGATGCTTTTTTTTTTTTACAACATGACTGAAATCGATCATGTATGATAGGTAAACTACCGCGGTCAAAAGCAGAAACTTATCAGAGTGCGTAACCCTTGGGGTCAGGTGGAGTGGACAGGAGCCTGGAGTGACAAGTAAGATCATATGAATATCTGATCATCACTAGTAATCTGTCATTATAAAGGAAAATAGTAATTTCTGTGAAAACAGAACCTAGTAATATATATTTCTCTTCAACATTTCCTTAAAGCTTTTAATTTGTTTTAAACTGCCATTACATTGTGTCAACATTTCATGACAAGCAGACCGACATAAGCTGTCTAAAATGACTAATAATAAAATATGGACTCCTGCTTCAAGCCTGTCTTACTTGGTTTGTACACTTTTCTTCTATCCAGCTCCTCTGAGTGGAATGATGTGGATGCCTCCGAGCGTGAGAATATAAAAGCTGATGATGGAGAGTTCTGGTACCGTCATTAACACGTTTTTCACAGACATTGAGGACAGTAGGATCATATTTTTGTTGTAGCTTATTATTTAAAGCAGTGTCTCTGTATATGGCATTTATGACAACATGACTTATATCTTTGACTTAAAATGAGCTGGTAGTTTATCAGGAACCTACTGTATATGTTTGTATGTTTACATTTACTGACCGTAGGCTATCATTTCATTGCTGGAACAAAAATGTTCTCAACCAAAATAATCCAGCTAAGAGCAGCTATGTGGTCAGCAACTTAACACTAGCTAATAAACTTTTTTTTTTTTAATTTTCATTGAAAAATATAGGCTTCAGTCACTGTTATTTGTCTTCAGAACAGTGCTCAGAGCTACACTTCTGTTCTAACCTAACTTACTGTGCATATAAATGTGAAACATACAGACCACTAGGGGGTGCTTGAGGACTGATTTGAAAATGTTGGCTTGTCAGTAAGTGGTAAACTGCCCTCACAATATCTTATAATGGTCACTTTCTGTAAATATAGGTGGAAAGTGATAAATTGCATGGCAACAAATGGTCCACAGTTCTTAGAAAAGTCCTAAGTGCCCTTATGTGGTTGGTGTTTCTAATAAAATTGCCAATGAATTTGTGCCCAAGATACACTACTGGTCAAAAGTTTTAGAACACCCCATGTTTTCTGTTTGTTTGTATTGAAATTCAAGCGGTTCAGTG
>JBBPCW010284373.1:0-10770 GCA_037974425.1 Phenacogrammus interruptus
AACACCGAGTAAATCAGTAGATCACACGTCTGTGATCACACGTCTGCGCTTTGTTTCCCGGCGGACCGAAAATAAACACGACACTCGCGTCCCCCGGAAATCCGATAAAATTCAACCAATCAGAGACGACTTTGAGATTTCTGAAGTGTTTCCAGTTAAGTGTACCATATGCATCAGACGTTTAGCCAGCGTTCCGTGGGCGTGACGTCTGAGACTACTGTTCTAGTGGCACGAGTAGGACCTACCATTAGAGGTGGAACTGTTTTAATGTGGAATGCTCTAATAAACTGAAACACAAACATATTTTGAGCCATTTCTTATTTCTGAAGAAATTAGGGGCCACCACATGAACTAAATTACCATGGCAGGAAATAGTGATGTGTGGGTCGGGATTTTATGACTCGCACACACTTAACATGGTATAAGAGCCAACTCGACCCTAACCTGACCCTGTTTCTGGAAGTCATTACAACTTAGACAGAATGCTGCTGAATCACTTTTTGACCCACCCAATCAGAACCTTCCAATAATCTGACCTGTACCTGTCTGTACGATATGGACTGACACAAACATCACTAACAAGTTTAAAGTTATTGCCAATCTGCATGTGTAAAAATCTCTGTTCTGGTTGGTTACCCTGTATCATGTCATGTCTAAAACACCTCTTCCACATTCCGCATGTTACTACTGAAAGGACATCAGAAAAAATATATCCATGTGTTTATACAAGAACAGGGAGTGAGTGATACATTTTGAGTGCTTATATATTTAAAAAGTAAAGTGAGATCTGGGCCCTTTAATGACCTGTGGGACCAACAGCACATATTTATATCGAACAACTGTACAACTGTTATAATGAAACCTGGACAGACATAAACTGTTTATGAATATGTATCTCATGAAATGTAAAACAGTCTTAAAATAATGTTGAGTAGATTTATGTCTGGATTTCTATGACTGCTATTGAAACATACCTTGCATCCAACTGCAAGCAAAACATGAAGCAACGCAATCACCAGAGTAAGCACTATAGCGACGCGAGGGTGGTCGTTCTGGATTACTGGCCAAAAGGTCAAAACCAGCACAGAGCCGGACAGACAGAGAGCCAAAACAATGGAACACCATCTGAGAGCATCACTGGGTACGATCCACAACACCTGTCAGAAATACAGAACACACACAATGCATTTTCAAATCTGGTAACTTAAGAGAAGAAGGAAAGAAAACCGTTTTTTTGTAACAGTTTTATGTAACTTACGGTAACAGTATTTTATTACAAGTCTTTCAGGACTATTTCCATTCATCCTCAAATGTTTACACAATGCAAAAGTGCAGCTAGTGAATTCAAACAATGTTAAAAAAAATACTGCAATTTTTTATAATATTTATATAAGAATTCAATCCTGAAATACAAAGTCACAAAAACAACATTTTCTTGATTTAAGAGTGCAGTGTTTAACATGTTCAGGCACTGTATGTGCCAGAGGTACTTAAAACAATGTACAATAGTACCCTACTAACCCATTTAATCCCAATGGCAACAATTGGGCCGTTTTTTTTTTATTTTATTTTGGAAGCCCTTAAAGTGTTGTTTTGGCTTTGGGCAGCTAATGCAAGTTAAAAAAATTAAAATGAGATTGTCTCCCATAAATTGTATCAATGTCATGTGATTTGTGTGAATGGAGACATGACCACGCCCCTTTACATCCAGCCTGCACCTCTGGAAAGAGATGTCTGCCTCAAACGTGTACAAGACGAAGTTCGTAAAATACCTTAAATAACAGATATTACTAAAATATTCTGAACACATATAATTCTCATTAAATATTAGTAGTAGACCCTTTAGAAAATATGCCTGCATGCATATTTTCACCGTAAGAAGAGTAAATGTAAGCATGGCAACAATTGTTGCCGCTAGCATAATACATTGTCATAGTGCTAGTTATACTAGCCGTCAAAGGTTTTGGCTGTTTATTCTATTTATCTTTTGTTTAAATCTTTTTTTTTCTACACAACTTAAAACTATCGAGGTCAGGCCAGGGGGTGTTATGTGAGATCTTGGTGGGAAGAGCGGCCCCCCGTCGGGGGGTTAATAGCTGGGTCGCTGCGGTGGGATCCGCCCTGCTGGGGGACGGGCCTTGGATCTTTTCAGTGCATGGATGGCCCTCCACCGGGGGGGCCCTGCACCGTGTGAGTTGGTTCCAGAGGGTCTAGGGGTTCCCTACCCATGCCCTACACATGTACCACATAGTGGGTGTAAATAGGTCAAAATAGGTTAAATTTAGACTGTAGTTTCCCATCGGCAACAATTGTTGCCGAGTATAAAACCTACATTTTCACTATCATATCCACCAAGAAAAGAAAATATTCAAACATATTGTGTGTTAGGGAAGTCTAAGGAGTAAAATGCATGCACTTATTTTGCAGGGAATAATTTGGGATTAAACGGGTTAATAATACAAATTATTACTAATAGTAGTAGTGGTACTATTAGTACTACCTTACTATTATTAGCAGTAATACCTATTATTGTTGTTGTTGTTATTATTCTTATTATTATGATCATATCTCTAAAATAAATTACTCTGTATTGTATAATAAATAAACAGTGATGTATGTATATTTGTATATTCTCGTGAAATTTCATGATTAAAAAGTAGTAAAAACAATCTAAATGTATCACTGCTATAAGAAACCTTGTTTCTTTATGTGAAATATATACAGACAAAGGAAAGGTAAATAGCAGAAATGAGTGGAGAAACGTAATGAGTGTAAAGGCTTCCAGACAGATATGTCTGAGCTGTTAAACAACATACAAAGAGCTGAGCACCAGCTGACATCAATTTAGATCAAGGTAAGAAGATCTAATTGTCTTCAAAAGAGGAGTCATTACTGTGGCACGGAGATTCAGTCTCAAAGAGGAACGTATATATCCCGCATTTGCATGCAGACGTTACGGCAGCCTGCAGACGGTGAGGGTGTGTGTGACTCACCACGGCCGGGATGTAGATGGAGAGTGAGTAACCGTACACACATGCAATCTCCAGGAAAGAATAGGACACTGTGTACGACACTTTACTGTTCCTCCAGGTCAGGAAGCCCCACAGAGCCAGCGGAACAAACCAGGCATAGCTGTAGATGGCTGTGGCTGCGATGGTGACTGCGAAGAGAACGGCTTTTATAGTTACTTACACCCTCATTTTCCAGAGCAGTACACCCAGACATGTACAAAATAAAGTCATATGTCATATGTGAACACACCACAGCACACAGTGTGAACAGTGTGAAATTCTTTCTCTGTATTGAACCCTTTCACCAAGTGAAGCAGTGGGCAGCCAGGACAACAGCACCCAGGGAGCAGTGTGTGGGGACAGTACCTTGCTCAAGGGTTCCTCATTAGCAACCCTGGGATTTGAACAAGCCCTTCTGATGTGGTGGTGGCCTAGTGAGTAGGACATTTGCCTCTAGACCAAGAGGCCAAGAGGCCAAGGGTTCGAATCCTACCTTCAGTATACCACCACTGGGTTCCTGAGTAAGACCCTTAACCCCAAATTGCTCCAGGGAGAGACTGCGCCCTGTAGTTAGGGAATGGAAGACGCCTTGAATAAAAGCGTCTGCTAAATGCCATAAATGTAAATGTAAATAATTGCTGGGACAACACCCAGAGCACTAGGCCACCAGCCTGAAAATATAAATGAAGCTATAAACAAAAGCATGATCACAGCTTGCTAGATAAACTGGTATTTTACACATCTGTCACGCTCACAATGTTTATTATCAGTGTGTTTCTGTGGAACAGCTGATCGGACCGGACAGAAAAACGCCATCCACCCTTCAACTGTTAGCCTCACTGTGCTAAAGCTCCTCCCACTCTTGCTGCTTTCATTTGCAGATATGCGTATTATCTTCTGGGAGAACCTAACAAAGGGGACAGTTATCTGTGAACTTTCCCACTGAACCCTGTCATCATCCATGTGTTGATGAGGAGGAACTTTCACTCACTCCCCAAACTCTCAAGATACTCCCAACATAGCTATAAGAAAAATAAAAAACAGAGAGTGCACATGAGACAGACTCACAGACATTAAAAATGGCCGAAACCAGGCCCAAAACCTAATCATTTGTTGAGTATCCTCAGGCTCAGGTCAGATAGAGGACCCACTGCGTTCACTCTCTAAAAAATCCCCTTAAGGATCTTATTCTCAGAGAAAGGCTAGTTCGGTAGGTTTCTCTGACTAAGAGACAGAGCGTGGGATGCCCAGTTTTGTTAAAACTGTGTCAGTAAGCGAGTTTCTATCAAACCTGTGACTGAGAGAGAGGACTGCTAACGAATACGTATCCCTACATTCGGCTAAATACAACATTTAATGGACACTGAAACTATAGTGGACATTTGTAAGATGGTCATCTTTCAGTGCAAGAATAACCCACTCAGAAAGAATATGCTGATACACACGATTTGGACAAAAGTATTGGGACACACATGTTTTTCAGGGTTTGGGCTTCACTTCCAGTGAAGGGTGACATTAATGCTTCATCAGACCAAGACATTTTGGACAACTATACATTGAAAACCTACATAATTTAATTTACTGAAAATTAACTTTTAATTAAACACAAATAGAGCAATCTACCATAACACAGCTTACATTACAGGGGGGGTATACACAGTCAGGTAATCAGCGTCCACAGAGCAAAGTTTCCACTCGTAACTGTGTGTCTCACCTTTCCTGAACTCAGGTACATATTTGTACTGGGGCTGGCCGTGATGCACCAGGAAGCTGGAGATGTTTCCACTGATAGCGAGGGCAAAGACGAGAGTGGCACAGATCCAGAAAGGTCCTGCGGGAGAGGAATTTGTTATTAAAACTAAAGTGTGCTCTCTAGTTCTGCGCAGAGGAGAGTCTGCTTCATGTTTATAGCCTCACCGTAGAGGTCAGGGTTGTTTCTGATGTAAGAGCGAACAAAGTTTTTGCCGGGCCACGGCAGGACTGAGCCAATCATTCTGTCCTTAACCTAGAGAGAGAGAGAGAGTGAGAGAGGGTGAGAGAGAGAGAGACAAAGAGAGAGAGAGAGAGAGAGACAACGAGAAAGAGAGTAAGAGAGAGAAAAGAAAGAGGGAGGGAGAGACAGAGACAGAGAGAGAGAGAGAGAGAGAGAGAGAGAGAGAAAGAGAGACAAAGAGAAAGAGAGAAAGAGAGAGAAAAAAGAGAGAGGGAGGGAGAGAGAGACAGAGAGAGAGAGATAGAGAAAGAGAGAGAGAGAGAGAGAGAGAGAGAAAGAAAGAGAGATGAAAAGAGAAAGAGAGAGAGGGAAGATAGAGAGATTCTGAATTTCATCATGCCTTGCACCACTAACACACTAACTGTAAATACACAACATGACTGTGGTCCTGGAATGAACGCTTTGCTTTAGCAACATTTAAAGCACCAACAGAAATTAAGTGCCTCCTTAAAGTCACATGTGAACACGATTCTATCTCAGAAATTTAACCCGTTTACCAAGTGAGGAGCGGCCTGCCACCAACAGGGGGCACCCAGGGAGCAGTGTGTGGGGACAGTACCTTGATCAAGGGTATATTAGTGATGACCCTAGCAGTCCTGGGATTCAAACCCACAGCCTTCTGATCACAGGGGCAACTCCCTAACCAGTAGGCCACCAGCCACCTCTTGTACTTAATTCTAATGTCAATCTGCTTCAATAAAGGGCAAGAGAAAGCACTTTAAACAGAGAGGTCTGTCTTAGTCACACAGACTGCAACTACAGTAAACTCAGGGTTAAAAAAATATAGATAGTTCTCAAATAAACATGCCCAGATGTGATGCTTTGCAGCACTATAAACTGAATTTCTATATTAGAATACAAATAACATGAATTACAAAAATTGTGAATTTATGTGTGTTCCAGACAACCCCTCAGGGAAGATCGGTATCACTTTCAGTTCCAGTCAAAATCCTGGTTTGGCTCCATCAGATGCTCCTGGTTTAATCTAATGAAGTAGTGAAGAAGCCAAACCAGGCATTTGACTGCAACTACAAGTAATACTGTAGTTTCGAAACTTCCTGGTGTTAAAGGCTATGCAATGTCTAGAGACTTTGAGGAGAAATATGGAACCAAACATTTATTATTCTAACCATCTCTCAAAACTAAGACAGGATGATAAGGTAACCCTTTATTAGTCCCACAGGAGACAAATTTGCATTTTTATGGCAGTAAGTGGACAGGAACAAAAGTAAGAGCAGCATAAACAACAGAATTTGATTAAAGTGTTTGCAAACCAAATGTTATTGCACTTTTGTTCATATGGCATTTCTTCACAAATAAGCGTGTGCAATACAATACTTTTGAATTAATAATTTAATTTTTCCATATATCATTTCATTTCAAATGGAACAATGTTTTTTTAATATTGTTCTTGTGTTTCTGTGCAGTCATAATATAAGCAATTCCCACCAGGATCAATAACATTTTCTGATTCTGATACACGAATGCAGCTTGGTGAAAATATTAAAATATAAAAGATATATTAGTGGGCACATTAGAGTCACATTAGCATATTAATGGTCTTCCCAATCTGTCACTGTTAAGTATTATTTGGATTTGTGAAATTCCATCAGCAACTCCTAAGGACTAATCAAGTCAAACCAGGTTTTTGATAAAAAATAATGGGCTTATATATCGTACATTGAAATTGCTTATAGTTTTAGACAATTTAGTAATATTAATGTAAAAAAACCACTCACGGCTCATCTAAACAGTTTTTATACTACTTTCGTAGAGGCCTAATATAATTTAACTTTATTTAATTTAATAACGCTTATAGTTACTTGTGAACACACCACAGCTCAATGTGAACAATGTGAAATTCTTTCTTACATTTACGGCATTTATCAGACGCTTTTATCCAAAGCCTTCCATTCCCTACCTACAGGGGGCAGTCTCTCCCTGGAGCAACTTAGGGTTAAGGTTCTTGCTCAGGGACCCAGTGGTGGTGTGTTGAAGGTAGGATTTAAACCCATGACCTCTTGGTCTAGAGGCAAGTATCCTACCCACTACGCCACCGCCACCCTATATACTTTCTCTGCATTTAACTCATTCACCGAGTAAAGCAGTAGGCTGCCACCAACGAGGGGCACCTATGGAGCAGTGTGTGGGGACGGTACCATGCTCAAGGGTACCTCAGTGGTGACATTAGCAGTTGGGATTCAAACCTTCTGATTGCAGGGCCAACGCCCTAACCACTAGGCTTCTGCACAGGCCGTCCCATAAATCAGACTCTATCTTATCTATGTGGAACAGACAGACCAGGTTTAATCATACGAAACTCACCTGATGAGTGTCCACATTGAAAAATGCTTGATAGTATTCAAACGTCCAGAAGGGAGCACTTTTTCTTTGACCAGAGAGAAGCTGTCGAGAACAATGTTGAGAAGGAGAAAACCAAGATTTGCATTTATATTTATATAAATAACATTTATATTTAAAAGACGTTCATGTTTGACATCATCTGAACCTCAGCTGTGTCATCACTCTCCAGGGGATCAGCCTCAGCCTCAGCCTCCTCGTACGCAGCTCCTGCAACCCTTCGCGGCTTATGAGGTTTATCACTGTGGCTAGCAATGGTGATTCTGGTATCTCCAGCATTACTGTCCATCATGGGTGCATCATCCTCAAAATCTATGAACAAAAATATTTATTATACATTTATACACTCCCTAACCTCTTCCTCAGTGACTGCTACATTGTAGAACCCTAGTTGGTGTACAGTTAGAGAAGGCAGTCCATATGCACAGCTTGTATTAGACACTCATAGCCTTTCAGCAGGAGTCAGTTTCTTTCCACAGAGCTGCTGTCAGTTGTATATTTCTGGATGGTGGACCCATTCTCAACCTTGCAGTGACAGCAAGTAAAAGCCCAATAACTCTGTTGTGTTTTATACACTCCTATCAGCACCACACATTCTCTACCATGTGCTGATAATGATCCACCATCCACAATGATCCACCATCCAAATAATATTTGGTCAACTGTGCAGGGATAGATCGGGTAGAGACGGGCTGATAAACTGTGCAGCCACAGATGGAGTACAGTCTGCTACTGTACACCTATATAGTGGAGCTTTAAGCTAGGTGTTTCTAATAAAGTGGACATTACGTGGAAGGCAAAGGAGGGCGTTTCTAATAAAGTGGAGGTAAGTCTTGAGCCACGCCCTCATTTCCAGGCTTTCTGTAAGACTTTCAGACGCTCTTATTTTGCACCAACAGGGTGATTCAAAGCAAAATATAAAGAATTGTCTCTTAAGTCTTTTGCACGGTATTGTCTGTTGCTCTGGTCATTTTATAAGTTGCATGCTATCTTTATTCATGGGACTAGTACTAATACTAAATCCATTAAGGGCTTAATGTGGTGTGTTCGTTTTCTTACAGTTTTGTTTTTTAATACCATAAATTAATCTGATCATTTTCCAAAGCTCCCCCAAAAGTGGGAAATGTGAAAAGAAACTGACCTTGAAACTGTAGATGAAAGTCTGTGTTGGCCATCAGTAATGTTTATGCGGTTCACTGTATAAATATGACAAAAACACGTCACATCACTTTTATTAAGATACAAGATAAGAGCAAGCCTTTATTAGTCACACAAAGTGGGAAGTTTGCACTGTTACAGTAGCAAAGTCGACAGAAGACAAGAGAGTAAGAGCAGCATAATATATAGAGGCAGCAGACATACACAGAACAGTAAAAATCCACCAGAAAAAAGCAGACATACTTTGTTCATCTGTAAATATCATTTTATGTTCAAAAGAGTATACCTCTGGTGTGTTGTGAAGGACTTACCCCTCTGTCTGTGAGTTGAACTCTGTTTTATAAAGCTGTCTGACCTGTCTGCAGCTCCGAGGACGGAAATTCAGCAGCTAGGCTAAAAACACAATCTCTTCAAAAACCATTTACGAAGGATTCCTCTAAACATATGAAATTTTCCACGTCAAGGCATATTATTGGTAATCTTTAGATTAAATAAAAGCAAATACATACCCTTTAATTATTAGTATTCATAATATTTAATGTTTACTTTCCACACCTTGGACATTCCAACGTGTCTCTGTTGTTTAGCATTACCGCTGATCACCTTTCAAATTAAGAGTCTTGTTTTACTAGTTAAGAAAATATTGAACGACAATTACAGTTCAGGTGTACAAAAGTAAAATTTAAAAACGATGACACCTTTACACCTATGCAAATATTTGTCAGATTAAGTCAAATTCCTATTTTTCATGTAGGTGCAAAACATGCTGAGGACATTAATAGACTGAAATGCTTGTGGTAAAGTTTAGGTGATGTCACTTTCCTGCTGTGCAACATAAAACATACAACCAGTGTTAATTTAATGTGCTTGAGAGTGATTTAATTGAATTTAAATGTTATACATGTTTTTTTTCAGCTTGATATATTTTATTTTAGGCTACAACAATTACCTTTTATACTTTATGCCCCTTTGATTATTACCACGTTTGCTTGGCCTTTTATTTTGGCAGGTTGAGTGACTACAAAAGCAGGGGTCTCTCGGCGCCGCAGACGAAACCGGCGTTGTTTTTTTTGTTTTCTTTTCTGTTTAGAACACGGAGTCTCAGAGGTCTGGAGTAACTTGTGGTTGCAGGATAACAAAGAAATAGGAAAATATAGACCAGAGAGTTTAGAGAACAGAGGTCAGACCCGGCTCAGAAGCAACATGCGTCCTGTTGCCTACAGAGAGCTGTGTGCTCGTTCTAATACTGACCACTTCTTTACCACTTTCTCGGAGTGTGGTCTGAGCTACACAGTGAGATCATTGCAGGACATTTCCCTGCGCTTTGTTGCTGCTCGTATTAAAGACGTGGAGACTCTGGATGGTTTTCCTGAAATAATCGCCCACAGCTTGTTTGAGGCTGTGCGAAATAAGAAGAAGTTCTTAGATCATTCAACGTCCATGAAAGCCCTGCATGTCTTCACTGAGGTCTATGGAGAAGCTGTGTTGAAGACAATGTGTTTGAGATACGGGTAAGAAGATAAAGTCCATTCATTGTTATATAACATTTCACTGCAGGAGAGACCATCTTGAGTATGGGCACTAGATGGACAAAGGCCATGCCCCTTTCTTCTACTGAAATGCTTCAGCAGACTAACGCTCTGGACAACGGCATGCTTCCTACTTTATGGACCTAGTTTGGAGAAGAACCTTTTCTATTTCAGCCTGACCGTGTCCCACAGAGACTTGACCTCAACCCCATCCAACACTTTTGGGGAAAGGAGATTGTGAGCCAGGCCTTCTCATCCAACATAAATGCTTTTAAGAATGAATGGGCACAAAGAGTGGACCTGTGTCCCCATACTTTTGTCCAGTGTATCTAATATTGTGCACTGTTTACATTTACAGGCACTTTTATCTAGAGACTTGTAATATTTGCATATCACAGATATAGGTGAATATAGAGTTAGGGGTCTTTTTAGTGGTGGACTCTCTTTAGTGGTGCAGGGTAGAAATCAAACCCCATTTTCCTGCATGGAAGATAGGGATTGTACTTGGTACACTACATAAACAAGAAATTAGGTTATTGTATTATATTAATGCAAAAGTATATTGCCATTCCTAATTTTTGCAGGGGCCCCGTTTGATTTGCGCAGTGTTCTTGGTGTTGGTCAACTGTTTGGGTGTTTATTGGGGCAGCTGGATGGCCTAGTGGTTAAGGCATCCGTCCTGTGACCAGAAAGTCCGGGTTCGATCCCCAAGACCGCT
>JBBPCW010284416.1:0-10767 GCA_037974425.1 Phenacogrammus interruptus
TGACAGATCTCAGATTTTTTTTTTTGGGGGGGGGGGGGCTTTTTCAAAAAAACAACACAAATTAAAATACGGGAGGACGGCAGGAAAGAAGGGTAAATTACGGGACTTTCTCGGCCAAAACGGCATACTTGACAGGTATGAATATGCCAAAAGCCGTGCATCATCCAACCAGAGCTCCTGGACTAAACTGTTGTAAACACCATACTATATGCTGAAAATTAAGACACTCACAAGATAACTTCATGAAAAGCTCTGTAAAAGTTGAAAAGTGTCCATTTTACGGGAAGATTAAAGTCAGCTAACTGACTAAGCAGTTACCGTAGTGGAAAAAAATCACTCCAGTCATCAAATAAAAAAGTTACTAACGCACTAGACCAAAACATTAACACTGAAATAATGTATGTATAGTATGAAATAAAAAAACCGTAACTATATAATTCAGCAAAACAAATAATACAACCTAACATACCATTCGCATTGGCCTCAAAAACTTCTTGCTTACTGCTTGCTCCCCATTACACTTCCTGTTGTGGTTGAGAGTATACCTGATGTCAGTCGATGAGCGTGCACTTCCTGTTTGTGCACCTCTGCTGTCTGCAGCCAGACCCTCTTGGTGTTCGCCTGGCGCTCTTAAGTCATGTGACATCAAAACACAGGAAGGGGAGGAAGAGCAGAGTGTGCTCCGTGCTGTGACTGGAGAGGCACTTGAAAGTAACAGCACTAAAGTATTGATCTTATGACACTGGTATCGATCAATTTCAATAACAACTTTGATATCGATAGTATCAATATTTGGATTGATCCGCCCACCACTAGTCACGAAACTAGCACTGTACAAGGTGGGGAAGCTTGTAAGACAGACTTTCTTCTATTTTGTGGTTGTTGTGTCAGGATCTAAACTTGCACATTTGTGTTGCAGGTTTGTGGAAATGAGAAAATGAGGTGAGTTTCTATTTTAAAAGTCTTGAAATGATATTTACCTATAGGGGATGTTTCATGGTTGAAGTGATTGTAAATAAACAGCTTAGATTATCAGTGAAATGAAAAGAAACTGATGAAACGATTAGTGTGTTAAATTGTGTTCTAGATAGCACCCTCTCATTCAATTACTCAATTGTAATTTATGTGCGGTAGCAGTACAGGCAGATGCTGTGAGTCTGAGGCCCTGTTCACACGTACACGGGTATTTCTTAAAACTTTTTTCTATGCGTTTTGGCCTTTCGTCCACACATAAACAGCGTTTTAGGTCGGTGAAAACGTACGTTTTTAAAAACTGTGTTTGCGTGTGGACAAGAAAAACTAAGATTTTGAAAAACGCCACTCATATAACGTCATCGTATGCACTTTGGTTGTCTAAAATGCCTGGCATGTACAAAATACTGCGGCTCTCAACCGCGTTAGATATGCTGGTATGTTTATACTCATTTGCGGAGATACTGTCCATCCAGTATGACGGGCAGAGACGTCAGAGTCAGCTTTGGATGCTATTACA
This sequence comes from Phenacogrammus interruptus, assembly GCA_037974425.1. NCBI lineage: Eukaryota > Metazoa > Chordata > Actinopteri > Characiformes > Alestidae > Phenacogrammus > Phenacogrammus interruptus. Next base: position 1,493 of record JBBPCW010284416.1, read on the forward strand.
TTAAACACAGGCACTGTCTCTGAGACCTGGGGTTATTCCATTAAACAGGATTAAGGGAAAGTCTGGCTTATTTCAAGGGAAAGTAAGGGAAAGTAAGTCAGAGTTTCCCTTAATCCTGTTTCATGGAATATCCCCGCAGTCGGAACAGTAGTTGGTGGTTTACTTTTTGCTCTATTGTTGTTTGTCTACCAGAAACAGGTAATGATGCTCCACCTCCAATGCTTTTGATTGGTCACCAATGCTATACGGTTTAAGGTTATATCGCCACCTGCTGCCTAGGCATGCTCTTGACAGCGTTTTTTGCGGTTGCGTGTGGACGGAGATATTTATGAAAACGTGCTCGTGTGGACGTGATTTAAAAAAAAAATGAAAACGGAAAATCTCCGTTTTCAGAAATACCCTTGTATGTGTGGACATGGCCTGAGTAAAAGTTAATTGGAGTCAAAGTAAATTAACTGTGGCGAAAGCTGCGTGGTTTATCACTGAAATATTTTCAAGGTGAATTTAAACGTTGGAACGTGGGAAATAATTTTTATGTTCATTAAAATTATTGACAATCTTAGTTTTTCATATGTAGCTTTATTGTAGCTGCACATACCTCCAAACCCACGCTGTCCCGAGCAATAAATATTCTTTTTTTTTTAATAGTTTAGGTTTTTATGATATCAACGTGTTAACGTTATTAGTCATAATTTAAATTATATAAATATGACTAAATTTTGTCAGATACCATTTAGATACTGTTTACTATGTATGTGCATTTTTGTATCATTTTATTTATTTGCTTGTTTTATTTATTTGCGATATTTTGATATTATATATATAAACGCACCATGGGTGCGGGCTGAGTCGGGGGTGGGGGGTGGATGGGGTTCAAAGCGCTGTATACTGTGTATATTGTTTTATTGACAATAAACCTCTCTTGGAACATGAATCTTGAATAAAACGTCCAGAATTCTCCAGAATTATTTTTGTCACCTAATTGATACTGGACCAGGCAGATATAACTTCTCAGTACTCATCAGGTACTGACTAATTGATTGACATAATAAACAGTCAAGATACCAAGATTTAATACAATAGGATATTGTTAAGATGTTGCGGACATTCATTTGAAAGCCATATTTCCAAGATAATGTTGGATGCTTAAAACTCTCTGGGCCAGGCAAATATAAATGTCTCAGTATGCATGAGGTATCAGACTATAGGAAAAAAATGGAATTGTGTTGATCTAGATTGATTAAACACCCTAAACATTGGATAGAAGCACAGCATGTTAAGATATTGCACATTGGTTTTTATATCAGCTGCCATGTTATTTTGGAGGCCAAAACCTCTCTGGGCCAGGGTTTCGAACTTCTCAAAATATGAACTTCCCAAATATGAACTTCTCAGTACACACCAGGTACCCAACTATACAGAAAATATTACACTGTTCTGGCCCACACTGATTTAATACTTAAAAATCAGATGGAAACAATGTCATACTGTTTTGCACAGTGGTGTGAATAAGATGCTAAGATTCCATGATCATTTTGGAGGCTTTAACCTCTTTGGGCCAGGCACATATGAAATTATCAGTATACAGCAGGTACCCAAGTATAGAGAAACAATGACATTGTCCTGGCCCAGACTGATTTAATGCTTAAAAATCACATGGAAACAATGCATGCGATACTATTGTGCGCAATGGTATGAATAAGACACTAAGGTTCCATGATCATTTTGGAGGCTTAAACCTCTCTGGGCCAGGCAAATATGAACTTCTCAGTACACAACAGGTACCCTACTATTTAGAAACAATGGAATTGTCCTGGCCCAGACTGATTTAATACCTAAAAACCAGATGGAAAAAATGTCATACTATTGTACACAGTGGTGTGAATAAGACACTAAGGTTTAATGATCATTTTGAAGGTCAAAACCTCTCTGGGCCAGGCAAATATCAACTTCTCAGTATACACCAGGTACCCTAGTATAGAGAAACAATGACGTTGTCCTGGCCCAGACTGATTTAATACTTAAAAACCAGATGGAATCAATGCATGCCATATTATTATGGACAATGGTTTGAATAGGATGCTAAGATTCCATGATCATTTTGGAGGCTTAAACCTCTCTGGGCCAGGACAATATCAACTTCTCAGTACACACCAGGTACACAACTATATAGAAAACATTACACTGTTTAGGCCCAGAGAGGTTTAGGCCTCCAAAATGATCATGGAATCTTAGCATCTTATTCACACCACTGTGCATAACAGTATGATTGTTTCCATCTGATTTGTAAGTATTAAATCAGTCTGGGCCAGAACAGTGTAATATTTTCTATATGGCTGGGTACCTGGTGTGTACTGAGAAGTTCATATTTGCCTGGCCTGCAAAAAAACATGGCAGCTGATTTAAAAACTAATGTGCAATATATTACATATATGTGCATATATTGGAAAAAAAACAAACAAACAAATAAATAAAATGATACAAAAATACATATTGTGGCGGGCGTGAGAAAGAGAGTGATATTTTTCAGCTTCTCAGTAGCAAATCTAGGGTGCACCACGCCGTCTACTGGTCGCACACCTGCACTGACAAGGAATAATGAGCTGTGTTTCGGCCGCTAAGCTAACTGCAAAGGCTCATGGGAGCCAGTCCCTGCCTGCCAGCTCATCACAATATAAAAAGTAAGTAGTATCTGACAAAATTTTGTCATATTTATATCATTTTAATTATGACTAATAATGTTAATGCATTGATATCGTAAAAACCCAAACTATTTTAAAAAGAATATTTATTGCTTGGGACCGTGTGGGTTTGGAGGTATGTTCAGCTATAATAAAGCTACATATGATAACAGAAGATTATCAATAATTTTAATAAACATAATTTTCATTATTCACGTCAGTTCTAACGTTTAAATTCACCTAGAAAATGTTTCAGTGATGAACTACGCAGCTTTCACCACCGTGAACGCTCCCGCTAGTGACACGTCTGAATAAGGAGCTAACTTCAGTCGCAGAAGGAGACGCTGCCGAAAAGACAGTACAGTCAGTGAGGGATTCACTGAACAGCACCGTTCACTCGCAAACTGTCACAGTCATGCATTGTTAACAACAATGACAAAATTGTTTATTCTACTGTAGGAACTATACATCCCATTACAAATAACCAAGAAAAATAAGTATGGAGTAACCGAACTGTGAGTGCAAAACAAATATTAATTTAAGAGCAAAATGACAAGATAAAAACTCATGTAAAACTGTGCATTCAGAAGAAATTAATGTGCAATATAAAAGAAATATGAAATCAAGAGCCAAATGAAGAGGTAAAAACAAGTATAAATACCGTGCATTCAAAAATTTTAAGAAAGCTTGACTGTAGTGCAAAACAAAAAGTCAAGGGACTTAAATTAACAAAATAAAAATAGAACAAAGACACATTCATACACTAGGTGCTGGACAAAGGAAATCCAAACAGGATCATTATGCTAAAGGTGGCCTTATGTCCTTTACCTCAGGTGGGAATTTAGGAATGTCTGCAAAACTTTATTTTGGTATCATAAGCACAATCTCTCTGATTCCAAGTGATTAACTACAAGTCAAGTTATTATTTGTTGTTCCTACAACTTGCTCCGTAGTACAATCATAACATACAGTGAAAGTGATCATTCGGTCATACGTGAACACACCACAGCACACAGTGTGAACAGCACGAAATTCAACCTCTGCATTTAATCCATTCACCAAGTGAAGCAGGGGGCAGCAGGAACACGACGCCGGGGAGCAGTGTGTGGGGACGGTACCTTGCTCAGGGTGCCTCAGCTGTGCCTAGCGGTCTTGGGAATCGAACCTTGATTTTCTGATCGCAGGGCAAATGCCCTAACCACTAGGCTAACAGCTGCCCCAACAGGCCCCTGAACCAAAATGAGTTTGACACCCCTTGTCACGACATGCCCTTAAATGTCGTGATTTACCTTTGGATGAACGGGGACGAGACAGGCAGGCTTCCATGCGGGTGTTTCAGTTTTATTTACAAGTGACAAGGAGAATACAACACAAAAGAAACCTGGCGCTGGGGCCGAAACAAAACAGGATAAGGCTAACATAAGGCGATGGACACACAAGGAAGCACAGACAGACACATGCTTATATACACGGACAGGACTGGGAGAAACACGAGGCAGCTGGGGAGCACAAACAGGACACAGGTGAAGAAGCAAAACACGTGACACAAGCAGAACCAAGGAATACATTAAAATAAAAGTCCTCAGAGTCAAAACAAACAGAACAGGGTGAAAACATAACAATAGTGGCCTCTAGTGGCCACCAGCCGTGACACCCCTGATGTAGATTCTCCCCAATGGGCAGGACAATGGAAAAACCAGGCCCTACATTTAATCATACTAGATACAGGATTTTCACATTAACATACATTTAAATGTATGTATACATTCCATTATTAAATAAAGGAAATAATGTTTTTAACATAATGCCCATAATTCAATACTACCTTTAGTAAAAGATTTCAAATTTGAAAAAATGGGTAAATAATTTTATATAATTGTGTATTCAATTTCGAACATTCATGTTCTTTTTAATGACGTTTCTCATCCATCTGTGTAATGAGCACAGAAGACGGACCCAAACACAGAACACGTTAACTGAGGAGTTTAATAACAAAAGACTACACAAAAAACGGAAGACAAAGCACAAAAATACGAAAATAGTCCGGCAGGCAAAAAGGGTAATCCAAAATCCAGAAGAGAGGTCAGTGCACGAGAAAAACTTAGTCCAGAGACACAAAAGGAGAAAGGCTTGGGAACTAGGTAAGGCTAGAATACTTCGCACTGTCTGTATGTCCTACAGTCCTTTTTATAGTCCCTAGGACCTAGAACTCAGGTGAATTAGATCTCCGCCTGGAGCTGTGATTAGTGGAGAGTTGACTGGGAACACCTGACTGATCCAACCCCTCTGCACTCGTACGAGTCCTTACAATCTGCTGTGTATATTTCTATTTGTCAGCTATAAGGATATCATTGCCATAGTACAGACAAAAAAGACAGTATGCACATGGCACTCAAAAAACTGTTAAACTATGTATAGATTATCATAAGTTTTGTTTCACCACTGCCACTGACTAATTACATAGATACAGTACCTGCTTTTATATCTTATTTAGGTGATTTTCTTATCTATTATTCTGAGTAATCTAGCTATTTAACCACTTTACAGACCACACTGAATAGAAACAGTCCGTGTTTGTATTTAATTATTTAATAATTTAATTATTATGCCTTTTTTTATTACAGTACTGTAGATGACTTAAAGATCAAACTTCTTAACCTGGAATGTCATTTTACTTGGGATCTGAGAGAAGAGGATTTTAGTCTTGAAGACTTGGTCAACCGCTTAGACGAACAGATTAAGTTGGAATCTAAGGAAGCAAGAGTCACTCGAGCTTACAGCTCACTGGCATTTGTTAGTCATCTCTATGGTGATCAATCTGCAGCACTTACAAATCTTCACAGATCGGAGGAACTGGCAAAGAAATACTATGGAGTGGACAGTGATCAATTTCTCATAGTTACATATGGGGACTTAGCCTGGTTGCACTACCACATGGGGAATTTTGCTTTGGTTGAAGACTATTTAAAGCTACTGGACCAAATCTGCATGAAGCTCTCCAGTGATGAAGTTGGTAGTGAGATCCTCAGAGAAAAAGGCTGGGCTTTCCTTAAGTTTTGTAGAAGATATTATAATGGTGCAAGAGAATGCTTCAGACAGGCTCTCAACATTAAGCCAGAAGACAGTGACTTAAATGCTGGTTATGCCATTGCTCTGTATCGTACAACAACAGATTCTCCAGATTCACAGGACTGTCCTACTGTTGCACAACTCAGACGTGCCATTGACTTGAATCCAAAAGATGCAGTACTACTTCTATTTTTGGCCATAAGACTGTTGAGTATAAATAAGAATCCTACTAGCCCCAAGTCAGCAATACACGATCCTTCCCAGTTGATGAATCAGTCAGGTGAAGCAATTAGTTTAGTGGCGAAGGCACTTGTGATGTCACCTGAAAACCCTCATGTGTTGAGATACATGGCACATATCAGCCGTAAACTGGGATCTGTCGACTTTGCCATTCAACTGGAGGAAACACTGACACACATCCCTGACTCAGCCTTCATGCATCATCAGTTAGCTCTGTGCTACAAGCAAAAGAAAATTTACCTTGAAAAGAAATATGGGTCATGTCAGAAAGTTGATAACCCTGAAGCACGGGAATGTCTTCAGAAGTGCATAAACCATCTAGAAAGGGCAGTTTCACTAAAGCCTGGATTCATTTGTGCTATGGCAGAATTGGCTTTGCATTATGGGCAAATCAAGAATATTTCAAAGGCTGAGAGGCTTTTTGAGCAGGCATTTCTCCTTTCGAAAGAGAAGAAAGATCTCCAGACAGTTCATTTCCGGTATGGCCAATTTCAACGTTACAACAAACTATCTGAGCAACTTGCAATCTATAATTACATGGAAGGTCTAAAGCTACAGGCAGATACACAACAGGGGACACAATGTGCAAAAGATCTTAAACAGATTGTTGGTCAACTATTTTCTAAGAATCCCAATGACAGTAAGGCGTGGGCCATAGATGGATTCATTCATGAATTAAAGGGAGAAAACATCAAGGCAGCAGAGTGTTATGAGAAAGCCCTGATGAACAATACTGGAATTGGTAAGTAAAACTGTTGCATTGTACTTTCACATGTTAGCCAGTAATCAGAAAAAATTGGAATTTGAAATGATCCATATTTTGTGCTTGCCCCTCATTATACAATTGAATACATGTTTAATAGGAGAAAGTCCTCTGCTGACAAAGGTTAAAATTTGGCTTTTGGGATTCAAAGAAGCAGAAAAATCTGCTAGAACTTTAATCTTAGGCAGTCATCCCCATAATGAGGAAGTACTTGGACCCGGAAGACCAGCAATTGTGAGAGGAAAAATGGCTGATAATAAATCTGTGCACATGGTTGAAACTGATCTCTGCAATGCCATAAAAACTGTCACAAGGGAAAAGTCTATCCTTGCTCCTGGACCGCATGCAATTGTCCTTGCCTTTCATCATGATACAGAAGTCAACATGGATATCAAGCAAGCTCTAGAGGATCTGCAGATCTTTGGGCAGAGTTTCTGGAAGCATGTTCTTGTGGTGTTTACCAATGAAGAGGCATGCATCAGAGGACAGGAGAGTGTCTTGCACTGGCTCCTGGAAAAATGTGATTACAAATACTATATTGCTGGCACTGGCCCTGAGATTACACAGACAATGGATCTCTCAGACAGGATTATGAACATGATATCAAGAAATAACACCATGCACTTGATAATCCCAGCAATTGCAAGCACATCATCATCTCTAAAGATGGTTAAAGTATGTCATATTTTTTTAATTATTTAAATTGGCATGCAGATATGATGCATACCAAATCATAGTCGGCTAAATGAATTAGTCGGCACAGTGAATTTAAAGCCAAAAATATGTGAGCTAAAGCCAAATCAAGAGTGCTTAATGTTTTTAGGAGTCAGAAAGGGGAAGAAGTGTCTTCTTTACTCCAGAAAAAACAACTGAAATGGGTAAACCAAAGTACAGGTAACTACAATTTGCAATATTGCTAAATCACTTGTACTTTTGCACTAATATAAAAGATTTTACTTAAATTTTTGACATTTTTATTTTTGACAACAGGCTTCTGTTCAAATATGCTGGATGGTTCTACTGTGCCTCAACCCACCTAGGGTTCAAGATGAATGGAGAAGGAGAAGTATTGTATGGCACTGTAGACCAGGACAGCAGTTGCCCTATCTCCACCAATCACTATGCAGCAGGTCCTCTCTATGACATTAAATGTGTTCGGGGTGAGCTCTCTCAGCTCCAGCTCCCACACTGTGAGATATTCCCTGGTGAGATAATAATTACAGTATTATTCTTTGAATTTACCTTTCACTTTCGTATTTTTTGCTTCTCAGATTAAAGTAGCTTCACTTAATTGCATAGTAACTTCTTTATATAAGCCTCATAAGGTCATTGATGCAGCCACCTACATTTATGTACTCAACTGCTTAATTTTCAGACATTTTGAATTGTGGAACCTATACTTACATCTCCTAAAGTTCCATTTTGTTTACTCAACAAATCACTTGCCAATAGAAATTCAGTATACCTGTGTGAGTGGCCAATCTTAATGAAATTAGACTGATTTTATAATAGCATATACAACACAATTATTGGCACTCCTGCTGAAGATGTGTATAAAGCCTTAAAATAAATTTTTATTGTGAACAATATAATGACACCATGAAAATGAGAACATTCCAACTATTTCTGTAGAAATACATGTTTTACATGAAATCATGGATCATGAACAATTATTGACCCCCCTGTTGCTAATACTTTGTACAATCCCATTTTGCCAATAGAACAACAATCTCTGTAATGTCCTGGGTCCTTTCTTATGCACTCTGGCATAACATATAAGTATTCTGGTAAATGTGTAAATAAAACACAATAGCAAAAAACTATGTACAAAAATAGTATTTAGCTTTTTGCACAACTTTACAAAAAGCTGTAAATTTGTGATGTAAATATATCATTTTAATTAAACCAATTAGATTGTACTTTGAAGTGTGCAAATTGTTGCTGTCTTGTTTCTCTGATTTTGTCTATGTTTTTCTAGAGAATGACTGCAACTTCATGACTGTGGCACACTACACTGATCATAGTGTGGAGATCCTTAAACCTGAGAATATCACACACACACATGTGACTGTGAGTGTTCCAGGAACATCCAATTTTTGGATTGAAGACATAAAGAATCTGTTTAAAAGAAAGATCAGAGGACAGATAATACTGGTGTATCACCCAGTATCTCCCAGACACTGGCTGTATGTGTTCTTGCGATCTTTGAATGGGGACGCTGAAAAGGTAAAGTTTTAAAGAGCATTTGAATGAGAAACATTACGGGACTATTTAACTGCATTACAGTCAAATAATGACTGTGTGTATATATTAAAAGAAAAAGAAAAAAAATTATATATATATATATATATATATATATATATTAGAAAGAAAGAATATATATATCTACACTAGCGGTCAAAAGTTTTAGAACAGCCCATGTTTTCTGTTTGTTTGTATTGAAACTCAAGCGGTTCAGTGTCTCAATGTTCGTTCGGCAGAAAGTTCTTCCCAACTCTGCAGCAGGAGTTCCCATAAGTGTG
>JBBPCW010284454.1:0-10764 GCA_037974425.1 Phenacogrammus interruptus
CCTTTCCTTTTCAATGGAAAATGTCTATTCTCAGCACTACATAATCTAGGACTAGGCTTAATCCCTGTCTGGGAAACTGGCCCTTAAAGTTTAACATTTACGCAAATCAAGAACTACAATACAGTACATATCTCACGCTCAAAGGAGAAAGAGAGAGAGAGAGAGAGAGAGAGAGAGAGAGAGAGAGAGAGAGAAAAGACCAATAGCAAAAAACAGAGGAGTTGCAAAATTAAAATAATGTAAATATGCAAAATATGACATTCCCAATTAAAATAAATAAATAAATATCAGACAACAGAGTTAACCCAGGATGGTGGCTCTTAAGGATGTCTTGGATGGACAGAGTAATTTCTGACCAAGCCTGGACCAATTTAGGTTTGGCGTTGTTGAGGCGTGCAGTCGTGCACTTGATAGGTAATACAGTGGTAATACATAGGCAATTAGTCAGTATTGTTTCAGAGGTAGATTGTGCTGAAACCAAAGTTTTAATATGGCTTTCTTTGCTGCTGTGAGCCCTGCCAGGAGTAGTCACTGTCGAATGAGAGTGAGGGACAGATGCGAATCATCATTAAGAAAACAAAGACAGGGGTTGGGTTGTAAATTAATGTCAAGTAGTAATGAAATAATAGTAAATTATAGTAGTTTGTTTTGGAACAAACATAAATATGTCTCTTTCCTGCAAATTTTAGTGTACGGTTTATATTTGCTGAGTTTAACAAATTGGGTTCGGGTTATGAATGTTTTGTATTGGTGCCCCCCATTATTTTATATTCAGCAAAAACAGCAAGAGGTGTATTTATTTTCAGCCAGAGAAATAACAAAACATGGTACTTAACCAGGAGTGCCTAAACTTTTAAATGTGATGGTACACATGGATAAAGATATAAAGTTGTTATGTTGAATAATATTCTTACATTTTCTGAGCAGGTGCGGGATTTAACACTGAACAGGTCTAATACTGTCTGAGTGCTCATATATTTGTATCTCATTTGGATTGTCTCCCGCCCTGTGATAAATATTTAGATAATGCATTTTAGATAATGCAAGTAATGCACTAGAAGACAAAAAAGAGATGCAGGTTTTCTGTTGAAATAAGAACTGGCTGTTATTTTTAATTTTAGGTTTTGAATACATTTTATATAGTATTACTATAGAAATATAAGAAATTTTCTTTTAACTTTTGGACTTGTTTCAGACAATTCATGATCTCTGAAAGACGAAAGATTGATCAGGACAAGACAATGAAAAATGATCAGCAGTTTAGTTTATGGAGACAGCTGTGCGTGAAGGGTTTTGAGGGGCGAACTCAGTATTGAAACTAAACATACAAAACAAAATGAAATGAATGAAACTTATGTTAACTAACTGATGGATTTTGGATGTACATTACCTTTTCTGAAATAGAAGATGATAAATACCACGGCCGCTGCAATGACTAAGACCACAACAGCAATAATAACACCCACTCTTACATGATTCTGCGCCTCTACAAGAGAAGAAAAGGAAAATGATTATATATTTTCATATATACACACTCATCTTAACAATGTAGAAGACCAAATCAAGCTGAAGCAAAGCTAAAAAGCAGTACATTTCTCTAAGAAACCATTCAGGAAGGAAAAGCATGGGATTAACTCTTTAAAATGGCAAATGGTAATGATTTACTCTGGATTGTAGCCCAGGGTTGTAAACTAATAATATATAGAAATTATTATTTTTTAAAAATGCTAATATGTTTGAGGTAGGTTCAATAAAATAATTATGGTTGCCTGTACCACAGAGGGGTTTTACAATTAAATGCTTGAACTTTGAACAGCTACTAGCTGGTGAAGTGCACTGACGGCTTGCTAGAGGGGAGCGAGAAGAACACTAGCCATTCACTCAGAGCAGAACAAAACAGAGGATATTAAACAGAGCTAGCTGTTATTAATGTTAAATTGCGGAGGGTGAAAAATGTTCAGTTTTAAACCATATGTTAAAATAAACAGATGTTATACTGTTTATTTCACAATGGTAAAGCATTCTGACCTACTCCTCAGTGAAACTGACACTTTGGTTTTGTCTCTATGTTAATGCAGTTCTGACGGGACTGTCTCATTGTAAAGGAAGTGATACTAGATGGTGACTTGACATGTGCTTTTTTCCAAACACTTGTTTGGTTTCACTTCTTAATTTGGCAACAACACTTGAACTCAAACGACCTATAATGTGATTCATATGTGGGCCAAAAATCCCATACAGAATTCCTCTGAACTGTGGCGTTTGTACTTACCGCAGATTCTGTCCGATTTCGAAGAACCTGGCTGAGTTTCAGTTTGTCCTTGTGAGCACCTACATTATGGGAAACACCAGAGAGGAATCTTACAGACCATGGAAATGCATCGCATCCTTTATTAACGAGACCATTAGAAAAGCAGTAGAAGGCACAAAAGCCTGACAGGCCATTGTTGTATGGACAACATACGTGGATTTGGTCAAAAGGTATACTTAAGTATGGCAATTTTCTACATTTCTAGATTAACATATGGGAAAAAATAAGATAATTTTATAATGTGACATAACTTTACTGATCTGTAGGGCATGTGTACTTCACTTAGAAACTTAAGAAAAGAGAAACCCGAGATACCTTTTCTACACTTTACTCTGACATGGCCTTATGTTTATGTAAGACTTTATGGAAATTGAGTTCTAAAAATAGGGCATAAGGCCTCGTCCACACGGATGTGTGTTCGAAATGAACGCACTCTGAACGCCATAGGCGTTTTTATGGTGTTTGGTAGCGACGCTTGATCGACGTCAGCAAGGCATACGACTGGCGTTAGTCTGACGCCGTTTAACGCCAGCCTGACGCCCGATCTGTAATTTCGCATATTTACCTGTGCGGGCAGTAATTACTCTCAGCCGCTCAGCAACAGACTCCCAAGTCTTGTTTTTCTTGTAGCGGTCACTATATTCTAAGGAGATGTCCCACAGCGCTGGTCTCTGTTCTACGTCTTCCACGAGTCGGGCTGGATCAGCGTCCAACATTTTTCGTAAAACGTGTTTTATTTGCAGTTGCCATACAGAATCATGGGCCATATTCGGTCCTCCAGAACGTCAACTGAACGTCATGTAAACGCCATAGCGGCGTTTTCCTCGCATTCGTCGGGATTTTGACGCCAAGAAAACGTTGCATGCAGCGTTTATTTGACGCCATCCAAACGCGCAGCCGGCCGAGCGCTGGTGCTGAACGCCCGTGTGGACGCTCTGATTTGCTTCAATGAGCAGAAAAACGGGCGGCGTTTAATAGGCGCTCACCTGGCATCACAAACGCCAGAAAAACGCCTGGTTCAGACGTCAGTGTGAACGAGGCCTTATAGTCATAAACACTGTAGAAAAGAGCTTGCTAACATACTCTGTCCATGCCATACAGGATGTGGCTGAGTCTTCGTGTGAAAATGTGCCTTGAGGACAGGGTTCACACTCTGTGTCTGACATCCTGGTACCTGGAAGGAAAAATCATATTAGACCACTGCTACACACTTGTAGTGCAAGCTACGCAGTTCTAACAACGTAACACAATATTATAAGACAGTTGGTAGTAAAGGGTGAGAGTACTTATTGCGAAGCAGGCAACATTCACCAGCCACATTTTTTACCCATTCACCAAGTGAAGCAGGGGCACCTGGAGAGCAGTGTGTGGGGATGGTACCTTGCTCAAGGGTACCTATTTGTATAGAGCGCCTATTTGTGAATCACAACATTGTGAATTTGCGACTCAGTGGTACCACTAGTTGTCCTGGGATTCAAACCCACAACCCTCTGATCACAGGGCCAACTCCCTAACAACTCGGCCACCAGCTGCCCTAAAAACTGCTACCGCAAAAATCGCAAACTCACAATGTTTTGATTCACAAATAGGCGCTCTACCCATTGAGCTACTGGGGCAACTTAGGAAGGTAACTTAGCAAACACAGTTGGTCCCACTGAAAAGCATATCAGTGCTATGACATTGTGTGTTTATCTCACTCATATCTCAACATTAGAGACATTAAGTGTTTGGCATGGCCATCCTCTATTTGATTATTTGCTCCTTTCTCTTTCATTCGTTTGTTATATGTAATATGTAATATACTTACCTATTTTGCTCACTTTCTCTCCTGGTTTGCACACTGTGTTCTGCACACACGATGCACAATCACTATCGGAGCAGTGATGGTCAGGTATACACTCACATGGACTGAACTGTGTTTTACTGGGAGAAGCTTGCACCACAAAATTGAGATCTGTTCCAAGAATAAAAGGAAAGAGAGTGTGCAAAACACATTTAATCGTTCAGTATAGCCCTGTTTGAAAGTACAAAACTGAAACAAACAAAAGTGACAATTAAATCAAGAGTTAAGGCAGGGCAATATATTTTTAGTACACAATCTTGCTGAAACCCAGCTGAGCGATAGGATACAATCTAATCTGTAGGATAATACTTTCGTAAAATCCTTTGGAAAGTGTTTAAGACTGAACATTTTTAATGAATGCACCTTTTCTAGGGCCTTAGAACTGCGCTTCACAGTGAGATCTTGAATAACATTGCTCAGTTTCTGGAAAATACTGTTAGACGTGATGTACATTGACAAAGCATGCTGAGATCCCCTTAAATTCTTGGGTTTTGATATTTTTCATAACAGCAAGAGAACGTGCCATACATCGAGTTATCTATGTCATTTTGACCTGCTGTGTCTTCCTTTCAATCACTGACACCAAACAGAGCTTAAAATATTTCTCAGAACTTGATAAGACTCGATTGCTGATGTCAGGTTAAGTTGGGTTTGTACGTCATTCCCCAAATACATGTAGGGCTCTGAGCTCAACTTTCACTTCCTTAAAACAATTTTTAATCTCGGGCTGGTGTCACACACTTGCCTTGCTGAGGTCCATGAAGCCTGTGGTTATGAGAAAACTGGGATAAAGTAGTAAACTGATTCAGGAGAGGACAGTTTGGTGCTGCCAAAAGGATTTTTGTCTCGCATAGGAACTATCACAGACCACCAGGGTGCACTTAAACCAGAGAATCATTACTGAGAACTTCCGCTCAGTAACATCTAGCAACTTGGTCAAATGCTCCAAGACATGCCTGAGTAACTCCATAAATAATGCTTTCCTAGGGGCTACCTGTTGATGCTTTTATTTTGCACAGCTTAAACAGCTTAAAAAACGGAACCCTGCTGTCCACTATTCAATTTACAGGACTTTCTAACAGCATTTTACACATTTATGATGTCACCAAGTGTGAACATGGTGCTCTACTCAGCTAATGAGCTGTTGATCCATCAGCACCCAGTAACAGTAATGCAACACAAAACCTGTTTGCTATAATAACCTGAAATTGTACTAGTAAGTTTTCTGTGCTTTTTCATTATTCTTCGAGTTTCCAAACAAGAATGATTACTATGTAAAAGACAAAAATACTTAAACAACAGTTTTACAAGCTTAGCTGTCATTCACTAAAGCTCACAGGTGCCTTTTATCATTTTGCAGGCATGTTTTTGGTATAATAGGAGTAAGTGGCTCTGGTTGAACTTGGAAAAAGTGCCCAGTAACCAGCTGCCATTTACTGACCTCTAGTGTTTAAAAGCAGGATATTACACTTTCACTAAATGAAGATACGTTTGCAGAATGAGTAATCTCACAATGAAAATCTTACTTCGATCGCAGGAAGGTTGGGGTTTGCACTTGGTCTCGTTAGTGTAACCATCCTGATATTCTCCAGTTTTACACTCCTCACAGGAGGGATCCTCACATTCAGTGTTTAACTTCATCCTATTACCTACAACACAGTCATAATTATATACACAGAAAAGACACACACACACACACACACTCACACACACACACACACACACATATATATATACAGTATGTCTCATTGGAGGAGGTGCACAGCATCTTTCCATACCTGGGCCACACATCTTGCAGCACTGACCAGCCTTCTCATATCTGCCCTCCTCACAGCAGAAAGCCCAAACTGGTAAAACCTAGAGGATTTTAATGCAAAGGGAAAGCCAGGAAGAACATTAATAGCAAACAGAGCAAATAGAAGAAGCCCGGCGACACCGCCCTATCTGAGGAAAGTCCCCAAAACTCTGTTTCTGTTTACCTGCAGCTTCCTTTAAAACGTCCAAAAAACACAATTTAACACTAATCTACTAATGTACAACAAGCTTTACTCATACACATATAAGAGCAGCTAGGACGTATTTGACGGTTGCGGCTTTATATACCAGAGCCTTATTTGGAAAACGAAACTGAAAGTGACCAAGACAGAGGGGCTATTGCTACGTGACGAATGAAAATAACTAGAATCTTCTGGTATATGCTGCAAATACGTGTCACATCCAAAGTAATATAAAACTGTATACTTAGTAATAGTAGATAAAAGAAAAATAATATTAAATATTATGCAAGATAGCAACAGCGTGCGTTTCCACACGACTAAACACTAAACAGCTGCGTCCATAGACATTAGTGATATTTAACATTACTCACCAGAAGAATGCCGAAGATTAAACGCATATTGGTCCACGAACTCAGATGGTGAAGTACTCACGCGCGTTGAAAGCTCAGAGCGCGAAGCAGACTTATTTTTTTATGTGGCCGTTTCGGACACGCCTCTGCATAAACACCTCCCCCCTGCTGGAGGGGATTTCCTCGTCCCTCTCGAGAAAACGGTGGAGGACCGTTTCCCAGCAAACTCCAGACTCCACCAGCTCCCTGGTGGTCACTCAATACTGACGTAATGCTCTCCCTCCCTGCACTCATGGCAGAATATGTCTGAAAAGTGTTCGGGAGCCCACACGCCTGACCACAAAAGGTAGGCAGCCAGGAACACAGTGAGCAGTGTGTGTGGGAATGGTGTCTTGCAAAAGGGTACCTCAGCGGTGGGATTCAAGCCCACAATCAGCTGCTTAGTATCTCGAAATAATCACTTTAAATTGTGTTCATGTGAGACAAATGGACACTTTACACAGTATGAACACAACAAAATTGCAATGAAGACATTCACCCAAGTGAAGCAGCAGGCAGCCAGGGACATGGTGACCAGGGATCAGTGTGTGGTGATGGTGTCTTGCTCAAGGGGTACCTCAGTCGTGGCAGTTCTGGGATTCAAACCCACAACCCACAGCAGCTGCATAGTATCTTGAAATGACTCAATGTTTTCACTCTCTGCACTTGTGGCAGACTATACCTGAAAAGTGTGTGGGAGTCCATACTCCAGACCACCTGACCTGATCACAAAGGGTTATGACGCTCATGTCATGTGCCGCTTGAAGGTCACAGGCTCCTTCCCAACAGGGAGATTCACCAAATCAGTGTAAAGTGTCCATTTGTCATAAGTGACACATCATGGCGTGGCACACTGTAAACAATATAAACCTGCATTGAACCCATTCACCCGAGAGAAGCAGCAGGCAGACAGTGGTGCAGCGCCCAGGTGTGTGGGGGCAGTATCTTGCTCAAGGGTACCTCAGTGGTGCCACTGCTATTCCTGGAATTCAAACCCACAACCTTCTGATTGCAGGGGCAACTCCCTAACCAACAGACTATAAGCTGCAACCAACAGACTATCAGCTGCCAAGTATCTCAAAATAATGATTTAAAAATGTGTTCACGTGTGACAATTGGACTCTTTACTAAAAATGTGTGATGTCAAATGTAAACACCCCTCCCCACAAACTATCGATTGTGTTGAAATAAGGACGTTTATATAAGATACTTTCGGCACACTAAGTCTAAACTGAAGTCCTACATTGAAGTCCTACATCAAGAATACTGACCAGAGAGAGAGAGAGAGAGAGAAAGATGAGAAAAGCCAATAGTTAAAACATAAATCAAATAAAAGTCATGCTGATATTGTATGTGGTATTGTTCTTGTTTTAGGTACGATGTAACACGCGTTAGGAACATCTTGTGTCTTCAGAACTGTTTTTAATAGACTGCTCTAAAATCTTGATAAGTAGCTGTTAAGTTTCAAGAAGCATTTGGAAATCCCCAATCTGAAGAGGAAGTTCAGACTCCATGCTTCAGTAATTTTAGGGGCATACCTGAGTGGTCGAAATGTTCTCTCCAGTGCAAACAATAGCGTATGGTAAGATCCAAACCTTTTTTTATTGCTCTTAATCAAAAAGTTAGTCATGTGAACAGACATATATGTTCATCAGTTGAACCACAATGAATATGGTTCAAAAATGTCAAAGAGCAAACATCAGACGCATTATCTGACTTCCCAAATACAGCAGGAATGTACAGGAACTAATGACATCAGCAAGTACCTGTTTCACTTCCAAAGAGAAACTTTGTCTGTGTTTTTTCATGCTTAAAAGGAAATCCAAATGTAAAGTCCAGTAATTGCAGAGGATTTCCCTTGTAAGTGTTTTGGTGGAATTCCATTAACGATACTCCTCTATGAATAAAGTTGCTAAAGGGGAAGAACCCGAAATGTACAGCAAGTAGCAGTAACACAGAGCTTTTTACTTATACAAAGGTCATAACATGTAGTTATGCACTTTATTGTGTCGACTGCATGGACAAAAGTATGTGGACACTTAACAATCACACTAATGTAAGCTTATTGGGCATCCCATTCCAAAATCATGGAGCTGTCTCCCCTTCACATGCAGCTATTACAGTCTGCACCATTCTGGAAAGACTTCCCATAAGGTTTTTTTGAGTGTCTGTAGGAATTTTGCGCATTCAGTCAAAGGAGTTCACACACCACAGCAAACTCATTAAATCAAATCTTTATGGGCTTTGTTTCATGTTGTTAGCATTATGTGTACTGTCAGTTTGTATTGTATACTACAGGGGTCCTCGAGTTATGACACAGATCCGTTCCTTCAATAGTAATTTAAAGTGAATTTTCGTATAAGCGCCGCATTACTGCATATTCTTCAACTGTGCACAAGCAGTTTGCCCATGTACTCCGAAAGTAAGAGGCTAATTGTGTAAGTTGAGTGGGAGTCGGAGTGAGCGTTGTAAAATCCAATCGTTGTACATTTAGACTGTTGTAACTCAGGGGCCCCCTGTACAGCTGGCATTGCTCCTAAACACTTACTTTTACACAATAATAGTGCTTATGGTTTGGCCTTGGGCGGTATCTAGTATGTGTAAGCAGGTTAATGAAAACTATAATGAAATTGAAATTTCTGAATATTTACTGACTAAATTCACGCAACGTGATTTTTTGGGCTGCAAGACGTAGCCTAGTGTTTGATTTTGTGTTACTGGCTTTTAAGTACACAGTCTCTGCAGTGCAAAATAACTGTATTAAGATGCATTCAGTCGAACTGTGGTTTATATATCATAAAGGCTTTTCATAAAGTCTATCATCAGGAATTTGCAGAGTAAATATTAAAAAGGTGAAAGTAAAACTAAATGAAAACTAAAGTAAAACTTTTTATGATGAAGGAAAACTGGACTAAATATGGACTAAAGCAAAATGGAAATGAACAAAATAAGACACTTATTGCAAATTATAAACTGTAATAGCTCTCCTTTAAGGTCACTCAGCTCTTCATTATTACCCATTCTATTCCCAAGCTATGTCTATGGTCATGTGCTTAATTTTATTCACTTGTTAAGAGTAAGTGTGTCTGAGAAACCTCAATTATTAAGAGATGCGTACTTCAGTTTCATACCTGAACCATTAATTATTAGGGTGTTTGTTTGTATGATTAATATATATATATATATATATATATATAAATATATTTATTTTTTAACAAACCATTTTGTTATAAGATTAATTCAATTAAACCCTCAAAAATATTTTTATATTTTATGTAGACAACATATATGATTTGTAAGATAGCTGCAGAGGAAAGTGTGTGTATGTGTGAGTGTGTATATCACGTTGTGGCCCTCACAATACTGAACAATCTGTAGAAGTCGGGGCATTTTCTGAAAAGAAAATGTATTGTTTTTAACCATGATCAAACATTTTTTGGAAAACCTTAAAGACCAGTAATATGTATATTCAAAGCATCAATCATCTACATTATTAAATGCCCCAGTGGAATGTCCACACAAATGTGTGTTTGTTTGTGTGTGTGTGTGTAATTTTGCAGAATGAATGCTTCCTATTTACTTGACTCTGATAATGAGCCAGTTTTTTTATTCTTGAGGGCATAATTATGGCTAATTATGGCTGTATTGTGATTGTTTACAGACCACTCATTTGTTAAATAAAAATATTAATACATCGATCTATGTTAATACCTTCTGTAGTTATAGGTACAATTGACACCAGACAAAAAATGCAAAAATTTAAATCAAACCGTACTTCTTAACTACATTTCTAATGATATCACTGATTACAACTCATGATAGGGAGACTTTCTTTGAATTGTGAACAGACGTGAAGACGTCAGGATAATTTGCTTAGAGCTGGAGGACATCAACACTACAAATATACACACCTATACATAAATATACACCCCTATAGATAAACATACATCCCTATATATAAACATACATCACTATACATAAACATACATCACTATACATGAACATACATCGCTATACATGAACATACATCGCTATACATGAACATACATCGCTATACATGAACATACATTGCTATACATAAATATACATCACTATACATAAACATATATCGCTATACATAAACATACATAGCTATACATAAACATACATCACTATACATAAACATACATCACTATACATAAACAAACATCATTATACATAAATATACATCACTATACATAAACA
>JBBPCW010284479.1:0-10763 GCA_037974425.1 Phenacogrammus interruptus
AAGCGTCTGTCGTTGCTAAGCAACCATCAGCCGCGCTCTCCATTTCCTCCAACGAAAAACCCCTCGCTGTAACTCTGCTGCACGATTTATTTACGCAGAAAAGAAAAAAACGCTGCTGGCCATGACTATCGCTTGACAGACTGACTACACGCACCATTCAGCAGAGCTTTTATTTTTCTTTCGGATCTTCGGATCACATGTGTGCCGAACTGCCGATCAACAGTGATCCGTTGCACCACTAATTCTATCATAAAAAAAGGCAGTAATGCCGGTTGTTGAATTTAGGGCTGGGCAATAAAATGATTACTCCAATTATCATGATAATTCTTGAATAAGAAAATAATGTTTATCCGACTATTAAAGTCAAACAGATTTTTTTAAAAATTCTTATTCAAGATAATCAATAAATATTCTGTCAAATATGAAGATATTCAATAGATTCTGGCCTATATTTTGCACCAACCCACTGGTTTCCATTGTTACTTTCTGTTCAAGGACAGAGCTGGTCGTTTATCTCAGGTAAGACACTTTGAAAACTTTACCTTCACATGTTAGTTTCATTCTTATATTAGGATTATCATTTAAAAATGATATTAGTGCTAACTTGCTGCAATGCAACTGACAGATGTGTTCCTGGTTTATTCCCACTTTAGCACATTATGAATGAATATATTTCCACTAAATGAAGAAAAAAAATAGTGTATAAATATCTTATAAAAGCTTGTTTTACTTTTGCACTACATTAGCTAAGTGAAATGAGTTCACTCGTGCAGGCGAGTCAACAGCAGTGACATGATCATGTGCTAGGTGTTCTTATCTTGGTCATTTTAAGTGACCATTTGTCATACATGAAGACATGGCAGCAGGAAGTGTGAACAGTGTGAAATTCTTCGCTTCTTCGAAATTCTGCTCATTACCTGCATCTCCAGATCTACTGTACCCTCCCTCAGCACTCTCAGCTCTACTGTCCTGACCTGCTGCCTCAGCTGCAGCTCTATGAACCCTGTCTCACATGTCCAGCCCAGCTCTCTCTGTCTCTGTCTCTCCCTCTATATCCCTCTCTCTCTGTCTGCCTGTCTCTCTGTCTATTTCTCCCCCTCTGTCTCTCTCTCTCTGTCTCACTCACTGTCTCTCTCTTGGTGTGTCTTTCTGTCTCTCACCCTCCCTCTCTCTGTCTGTCTGTCTGTCTCTCTGTCTACCCCCCCCCTCTCTATGTCTCACTCACTGTCTCTCTTACCCTCTCTGTGTCTTTTTCTCTCCCTCCCTCCCTGTCTCTCTCTCCCTCTCTCCCTCCCCCTTGCTAGGTCTCTCTCTGTCAGCCTCTGTCTGTCTCTCCCTGTAGGTGTCTCTCTATCTAGCTCCCTCCCTCCCTCCTTCCTTCTCTATCCCTCTCTCTATCTCCCTCTCTCCCTCCTCATGCAAGTCACCTATATACAGCATTGCTATAACCGTTCATCTGCATTTCCCCTCATTGTCTAATAAATTTCTGTCACATCAAATTAAAAGTGATATAAAAGGTTTGTTTACTATTATTTCTATATTATTTGTATATTTGTCAGCCTTTGTTCTTGTGAGTTAACTCTATGCACTACCTACAGCACACAGACACATACAGCAGACATTCACTCAACTTAAACTAAGTTAATTCATCTGATAATAATAATAATACTGTATGTATAATCAGCTACAAATATTCGAAGACACTTTGTCGCTAGATTAAAGGGTAAAGGAGGCATTTGGCAGACACTCTTATCCAGAGTGACTTACAAGCATTAGTTACAGGGACAGTCCTCCAGGAGCAACTGAGGGTTAAGTGTCTTACTCAGTGGTCGAAGGTGGGGGTCGAACCTGCAACATTGTGGTCATCAGGTTCACAGACAAGTGTTTTACCCACTAGGCTACTCCCACTCTCCTTCATTAATCGATACCTGCATTGTATCCAACAAGCTAACTGCAGACTAGTTGAAAGTCTCTGTGGTGTTTCTGCGTTTGTTTTTAAATAGGTTTGCCTGGTACCGCGCCTCATCCTCCCACAATCGAAGTATCATCGACTAGCGATGGCTTGACAGTGAGATTGGACTATGGGACATCACTCATATTACAATCCTTTAAAGTGGTTTGAAGTGGCTGAAAAAAATAATCTTCCTTGTTCCCTGCCAAGACTTGTCTAAAAGGTTTTCATTTTGAAGATGCTGGTTAAAAAAGGCACTTCCTCTGCTCTCCTGCAATATTAGTGATATTTCCAAGAATCTTAAAAAACACAGTAAAAACAAAAAAGTTTTGTTTATCCAGTTCTTAAAGTCAAACTGTTTTTTTCTTGGGTTTTCTTCCTTTTAATTTTTAAACACTGCATCATTTCCTTTAAAATTCTGCTTTAAATACTATTTTTATTTGGAAATTAGGAGAAATACTGTCAGCAGTTCTTAAAAACTGAGGCAAAGCTGTTCAGTTAAGGTCAAACCTGAAAAACTGAACATTTTCCAAGAGCAGTATATAGTTGAAGTTGAAGTTGAGGTTTATATATGCATTATACATACAAACACACATTTTCCAAATCAAAATCATATTCAGTGGCTACAGAGTTGAACTAAGTCCATGAGATCAGAACAGTCTCGTCTTTTCCACACATACATACAGATTAATGGTCCCTCCAGCAGGATAGAGCTAATGACTAGGTTAGTGTGGGCAGAGGTGGATTATGGGAATGGTTGACTTACCTGTCTGTTATCACACTGCCCCTGCATGAGGACACCACAATGATCCCAGCTGTAGTGGCCATAATGGCATGAATAGAGGAGACCAACCTGAAAGAGACAGAGGGGGCAGGGGGAGAGAGAGAAAAAGTTAAGAGCAAATAAAGTGGTCTTTTTTTGCCTAGACGTACTTTTGCAAACCCTAAACAAAATTAGAGGTACACAATATGGACAAAAGTATTTTAAACGTCTAAATTAGTGAATAATCAATGCTTCTGCGGACCAAACTTTGTGGACGCAGTTTGCGGAAAAACCTTTTGTATTCCAGTATGACTGTGTCCCAGTTCACAAAGCAAGCTCCATAAAGACATGGGTGGAGGAGTTCGGTGTGAAGCCACACAGGGCCCTGAACTCAACCCCAACCAACATCTTTGGGATGAACTGGAACGGATGTCCAACATCAGTGTCTGACCTCATAAATGCTCTACAGAATGATTGGACACAAATGTCCACATGAACCCCAAAATATTGTGGAAAGCCTTCCAAGAGGAGTAGAAGCTGTTATAGCTGCAAAAAGGGTCCAACTCCATATTAAAGTCTATATATTTTAATGCAATATCATTAAAGTCCTTGTTGGTGTAATGGTCAAGTGTCCCAATACCTTTCTCCATACAGTGATTCAGGTTCAGATTTTATTTGTCACATACACCATTATACATGGTATGAAATGCCTTTTACGATGCCAGACCTTATAACAGTAAATAAATAAATAAATAAATAAATAAATAATAGTTGTGAAATCTGAAGGCCACTGCCACATGGAACCACATAACAGAAACAACTACAGCACAGCTGTCACAGTTTAGATAAATGCCAGGTTTATGTGTATTGGAAAAGATTCAACATAAATTCTGTTTATCCCGTATGGTACAGGCCAAGCGAAGTAGCATTTTCCGTTTAACTAAAAGTCTTCAGAATTTACTAGCTTTCACTGTCACGTTTATGTTGCTAGAAATCTGCTATGGCTTCTGTAGTCTCATTCTGGGTTTAATTTAATGCAGTAATGGCAAAATGCTGAGTGGTGTGTTGTACCGAGGAGAGAAATTGAGTGGTGTTTAGAAGTTGTTAAGCAATGCTGTGCCTGTATGCCAAACATCAGGCCAGCACCTTCATTAAAAACAATGGATTTGGGCGCCGCATGGTAAGTCTGGTATACATCAGGCTTTATGAAGCACTGTATTGTATTATTAATTATTATAAAGTCAATACAGCCAATTACCAGAGATACAATATGGACAAAAGTATTGCTTCCGGTGAAGGTTAATCTTAATGCTTCAGCATACCAAGACATTTTACAGCGCCAGGCTTCCAACTTGATGGACACAGTTTGGGGAAGAACTTCAACATCAGTGCCTGACAGAACGAACGGGCACAAATTCCCACAGAAACTCCAAAATCTTGTGGAAAGCCTTCCAAGAAGAGTGGAAGCTGTTATAATGGCAAAGAGTGGGATCAACCCTACATTAAAGTCTATATATTTGAATACAATTTCTTTCGCTGTTGGTGTAATGGTCAGATGTCCCAATACTTTTGTCATTATTAAATCAATATCTTTCTATTTAATTTTTGCAAAAAAGCACTTGCTTTTTACTTTATTGAGGAATTCACAAATAAAAATCTGGGCCAGATTGACTTGGATTTACATTTTATTACATTAACAACAAAATTATCATCATCCTATAAATTTACCACTACAGGGCTAAAAGGTTTTTACTTCCACATTGATTTACTGTAGAGATGGCACTGACCCGATATAAGAACCTCATATTAGGCCAGCATCAGCAGAAACTGCTGGAGGGAAGAAGTGAGTGAATCCTGTCCAGTCCTATTACACCTCTGGCCTGAAATACCAGAGTTGTTACCAGTGCTGTGGATTTCTTCCAGTGGAGGAGCTGAGTGAGCAATTGGAGCATAATAGCCGCTGTTTAGCTCAGGGTTTCAGTTAAAAACAGCTCATTTTACAGCTTATTAGTTTGAAAACAAGGCCGGTAGCAGCCCATATTCTAGGCCTCCAAATAAAAAGTGGTATTGTGCCATCTCTAATAATTAGTGCATGTCAGTTCACTCTAATGCACACAGCACTTCTCCTGTTTATCAGCTGGGTTTCCACTTCACAGAACCCAAAGTGCTGAGCGTGGATTCTCTCTAACCACAGCACTGCTGATGCCAGGGTGAGGAGTGTGCGCAGTGGAGGGCCGAGTGTTAATCAAATGCTCTAACTGACTTCCAGGTTAATAGGGTTAAACAGAAATGTCAGCCAAAGCCATGTCCTTTCCTGCAGCTCCAAAGGGAAATGCGACGTGTGTGTGTCTGTGTATGACAGGGAGACCTTTCAACTACAAAAAAAAACTATTTAAATGTAAAATGAATGCTTTCAAGGCAGGTAAAAAAGTCATTACACTTTAATCAAACGTTAAAGAAAAGCAAGAATGTCTTGTTTTAAATATGGAATAATAATACGACCAAGAATATAAACTAACAAGGTAAATGAAACAGACCCTTCATGTGCGTAAGAGGTCCCTGGATAGACTTAGTGACTGAGAAGCTTGATGCATTTCTTCACGCACCGTGAATTCGAACTTGTAATCTTCTGAGTCAGAGGTCGGCACTTTAGCGCTGCACCACGTGGGTGTGCGTGAGTGCACCAGCTCTTACCAGGCTATTTATGGTTAAGGACGGCTGAAAGAGCACATAGCCGTGTTCACGCGAAGATTCTGTTTAATTAAACCTCAACCAACAGTGACATGTCTTTTTTTAAACTGACCTTATCTTTAGTGTCTTGAAGTCTGTTTGAGTTTGTGTGATTTGCGCCTCGTTTGTTTCTTCATGTTTGTGTTTTTTCACATTTTGTCCGTATCCAGCCTACTTATCTAGGACATTACATACTCTCTCTCCGACACACATTTAAAAGGTGACTTGACATTTGTGGGGGGTGATGTTTCAAGACCACGAAATGTGATGTGCATAAAAAAAATAAAAGCCTATTTTTAAAAGAGTTAACCCTAAATATGTCCCCAAATACTTCAATTTCATTTTAACCTTAGCTTAATAATATAAAGGTAAACACATAATTGTACTGTACAGTTTATACTGAGTCCCAGCAGTGCTAGAATGTAAATACTGATATTACCCCTGTATAGACTGTACTGTAATTCATGCAGGGGCGTTTTCCTTGGTATGCGCTGTCGTTTCTTTGATATAAGTTGGTAAATACAGTAATACATTCATTTAATTTAGAGTAATAAAAATACAGGGCTTTAAGAAGAACAAAACAAAACAAAAGAACACATTTTATATGGAAATTTAGCTGGATTTATGTTACAAAATTAGTCAATTATCTTTCTCTAGGGATGAACCGATCGATCGGCCAGTGATCGGAAACTGACGATTTTTGGCCTAATCACTCACAAGTATTGCCGATTTCAAACCGATCTTTTTTGGGGGGTTTATTTATTTGTTTATGTATTATATTTTATTTATATACATTGGTAAAAAAAATGTTATTTAAAAAAAGCTTCATATTAAAGAAAATTCGATTTTTGTTTGTATTTACTATAGAGCTCCCACTATTATCTGTCACTATTATAAAAGTAACCAGTAAACAGGGACAGTAACTCCCACGTTACATTAAAAAAGTTAAACCCATTTTTTTGTGTCGCTGTCGTCGACTACATGCAGCAGCTCTAATTTTCTGTTATCTGGGGAAAAAATCGGTATCGGCCGATCACACGTACAAAGAAATCGGTAATAAGAATCGGCCAAGAAAATTGCAATTGGTGCATCCCTATATTTCTCAATAAATATTGCCACGAAAACAGCAGAGGGAGAGGATATTTGTGGTTTCTGTGGTTTATTAATTAAGTTCTATGAAAAAAATCTGTGAACGACAGGCTGGGAATACAATCAATCAAAGTCATATACAAGCGCCCAAATATGGATATTAATGGACATTTATACTACTTCAATATTTCAAAACTGCAGGAGAAAAATGTGTGCCAAATTCTGCTATAAAAAGAATATTACCGGGGGTCCTCAGGTTACGACAGAGATCCGTTGCTACAATTGTGATATAAACCCAATTTTATGAATTTCAAATCTAGAAACAGAACTAAGAAAAATGACAAAAATGTCAATAAAGGCCATAAAGTCTAACCCTAACACAAACCTAACACTTGCGTTTAGATAAGCGTACTTCCTCGCTCATACAGCGCACTACTGCGTATTCTGCATGTTCTTCCCCCACGCGCCACTGAACTAGTTTGCCCACATGAGCGTCATAACCTCGAAACCTCGTACGCCAAGACCCTCGTAACTCGAGGACTACCTGTAATAAAAGTAAAACTTAAGAACAGCTGAACACTCCTCAGTAAGAGGGAGGAAACTGGTATGAGGCTACACCAGAGGGCCTGCTAAAGTACGGTAAGGGATCCTCCGGTAAGCTTGGCTGAAAACAGCCTAGAAATGAGCAATGGTGTTTCACATCAAGGACACTGTTCTTTGAACACTTCAGGTTAATACACACAATCATCTAACTAACTCAGGTTAGCCATTACATCTGGACACAGTGAGACGTACAAAGAAGCCAGACAGGCTGTCACGTGAAAATTTGATCCTGTTACAGGGTTAAACACCACAACACATTAAATGTGCTTAGAGATTTTGTAGTAATCACACGAAATTCCACCTATTTTCATGCCTCCATTTGAAGTTCGCATTTGTGCTTTGCTTTATGCAAAAACTACAGGCCCTACACTGATAACAGATTGCAGCTGATCTCCATGAGGCACTTTATTTCACTGCAATTTACTGTGCATCAGCGTATATTTACATTGCAGCTAATGATGTGTAAAGTGTAAAATGATCATTCTGTCACATGTGAACACATCACAGCACACATTCTTTCCTGTATTTAACCCATTCACTAAGTGAACCAGTGGTCAGTCAGCAACCCAGGTGGTTGGGGACGGTACCTTGCGCAAGGGTACCTCAGTGGTGCCACTAACAGTCCTGGGAATCAAACACACACATCACAGGGCAAACACGCCAACCACCTCAGCTGCAAACTAATGTGCTTAAATGTATTGTAAGAATCACAAAAAGGAAGTAATGCAGTCACAATCTAGTATTCTGGTCATACTGTGCAGTCCCAACAGTGAATAAAGAATAAAGATGATGCTGTTCCAGAGTGAGGGGACAGACTCGGGTCGGCGTGAGGCCTGACCGGTTAGTAAAGCTCCACAGTCGAGCTTTCTGTATGGGGTGACATTTGTTTGTCATGACAACAGCAGCCACATGACCTGGGCCTGCCAGCTCACGCTCGAGTTGGCCACCGGATAAGTAGCCCCTTCCTCACACTCTCACACACACACTGCCCCCACCATTAACCATCAGCCCATGGAAACTTGCAGGCCGAACATTGTCACAAGACCCAGATTTCCACAATCCACTCTTTGTTTTCTGGCTCTCTCTTATTCTGAGAGCTGGCAGTAGAGGGGCAAGAGAGGGAGAGGAAAAGGTGTCTTTGCCGTCTGCTTGTCTTTTCCTTCATCCTTCCTTCAGGCAGGAAAGGACTGAGACTGGTGTGTTGGGTTGTGTGTGTTGTTGTGTAGTTGCCATGTTGTTTCACCCGCTCACCTGATTATCTCCACCTGTTCTGCATTTCTCCCTCGCTACAAACACCCAGCGCCCGTTCACCATCATGCCTACTAGTCAGTGTGGTGTGTGTGTTTGTTAGTACAGTAGACTAGAACAGCTCTTTGTCCTGGGCCAGTTTCTGTTTGGCTGTTCATCAGAAGTTATGTCACACTCAGCATCACCTTTGTTTGCATTTCCCCCCCCAAAACCCCCTGAAATAAAGCCTCACAAATACCTCCTGCAAGTGCGCCGCTTACCTGGCCTTGCCTGGAATATGACAATAAGTACATTTAAAAGCAAATAAGGATAAAGGCTTAATTACCCTGATCCTCTTTACATAAACAAAAAGTGTAAAGAGTCCATCTGTCATACGTGAACACACCACAGCACACAGTGTGAAATTCTTCCTCTGTATTTAACCCATTCACCAAGTGAAGCACTGGCAAGCCAATGACAGCACCCTGGGAGCAGTGTGTGGGGACAGTATCTTGCTCAAGGGTACCTCACTGGTGCCACTGGCAGTCATGGGATTCAAACCCACAACCTTCTGATCACAGGAGTAACTAACCACTAGGCCACCAGCTGTAAAAAAACATGCAATAAATACATTTTAAAGGAACTTGAATTGTGTAAATGTGATTTGTGAAAGTTAACTCAGAAGACCAACTAACGTTTAAAAAAAATCTATCATACATTATAAAAATAAAAAATACAATAATCACCTAAAACTTTCACTATTTAATCACATGGGTTCATTTCAAATAGCAAGCGAAGAATACAAGTTGGTTAACTCTTTCCTTTTCTGGTGCACATAACTAAAGATTCTTTCTAAAGGAGTGCTGGTGGCCACAGGTATTTCTTTGCAAGTTGGTTCGCTCTCAGGAAGTTGTGCTCATGTAGCCTCCAGCATTCCAGGGGTTCCAACTCACTGTCTGCATCAGTACCTTTCAAGCTCGCTCTCTATTTTTTGCCTTACGATGAGTGGCAAAGCATTTCTACCAGGATTTTTCAAGAGACTACCCAAAGATGTTCATTTTCCATACCGAGTGGCAGAGATGGTTCACCAGCAGCTCCACCTCAGCACTTGCACCTTCTGTTCCAGTGAAGGTTCCTGCCTGAGACTGGCACTGGTCACCATCAATCATTTCAGACAATGCTCTTGTTTTAATGGCTTCTACTTTGTCTGGGTTGAAGTGCTGAACCTTCAATCCTGGATTGACTGAGGTTACGATGTCAAGCAGGTCCCCAGCATCCTGGTCTGCATCCTTTTCATTAAGGTATTCCATCATTTTGGCCTTTAACTCTTTTGTGAGCAGAGCATCTCGTTCACTGACATTCAGTAATTTTGTTCTGAACAGCTGAAGTTAAAGCCTCGACTCCTCAGAAAGGATGAATTCCAGTAGAGGACTTAATGCCTCATGCACAGATGTCAAGCTCCTGCCATGTTAGCACTCGGTGTCTGGTCTTTTGTCTAAATCCAGGACCTACCAACCTTTTAATGTTACCAGCAAAAATGTCTTCGGTTGAGCACTGAGTAGTCTCAGCCTCAGACGTCACGCCCACAGAACGCTGACTAAACGTCTGATGCATATGGTACACTTAACTGGAAACACTTCAGGAATCTCGAAGTCGTCTCTGATTGGTGGAATTTTATCGCCAGTCTGTTGTTGTGGGGACATTTCCACGCCCCGAAACGTGGCGCTGAACGAAACTAACTGTGATTGGTTGTTCGGCATGTCAGTCAAATGGCCTTATGGGCGGGCCTTGTCCAAAGAAAGCTGCTATGAATTCCAGACCTTCAGCTGTCAGTCTGAAAGTCTGGCTATGCGAGACTAAGCACTGAGCCACTGATGCACAGCTGCTTTCACATCATCCTCCTCCTCCTCAGCATCATTATTAGCATCCTCACATGATGATCTACCTCTTACAGCGACCCAATAAGGAAATCAAATGATTCAAATATTGCACTAAAATCTCAGACACGCCCGATTACTTCTCTTTTAGCCTCCACCGTTTCCACCCACAATATAAAAGTGCGGAAATGTTTTGAAAGGCCCTCGTTTGTCAGATTCCTGGAGCTGGTCGGGACTATTTTCCAGCCTAGTTTCCACACAATGGTATTAAAACCAAAGAACAAAGCAAAACAAAAACGGCCATACTGGTGAGCTATTTAGTTTAGATCTTTTCTTTAATAAAACAGAGTGGGAAAAAAGTTCAGAAGCTTCTTGAAACTCTCAAGACAATCAGGTACCCTGAGCAAGGTACCGTCCCCACACACTGCTCCCCGGGCGCTGCATTCCAGGCTGCCCCCTGCTTCACTTGGTGAATGGGTTAAATGCAGAGGAAGTATTTCGTGCTGTTCACACTGTGTGCTGT
>JBBPCW010284504.1:0-10761 GCA_037974425.1 Phenacogrammus interruptus
GTGTGTGTGTGTGTGTGTGTGTGTGTGTGTGTGTGTGTGTGTGTGTGTGTGTGTGTGTGTGTGTGTAGGTGTATGTGCGTTTGTGTATAGGTGTGCGTGTGTGAGTGTATATGTGTATGTACAGGTGATGCATGTGTGTGTGTGCATGTGTGTGTATGAGTGTATGTGTGTGTGCGTGTGTGTGTATGTGTGTGTGTGTGTGTGTGTGTGTGTGTGTAGGGCTGCAGTGTGTTAGTGTCTCTCTGACAGATGTGGAAAACACAGGCCGTTTGTTTCCATCATTAAGATTCTTTCTCTCACGGCTGTTGAGAAACGTTTATCCAAGAGCAGCACCTGTTTTGCTTTAGTGCTGTCATTTCTCCATCGGCACATACACACAACCACATACACACACACACACACACACACACACACACAATGCCACACACAGACACACAAAGGCACACACATACACAGTCACTAAGAGCCAAGCACAACCCTACACAGAAACACATAACCACACGCTGCCAGACAGTGACCCTCGCCGCACCCAAGGTTAATTAATAGCACTGTTGTTGGAACTGATTGGTCACCTAGTGATGTCCACTGATAATGAAATCCAGGAGTGCCCTCTATTTTTCACGTTCCTGATGCATGACAACAGCCAGGTTTCTTTACGTTTAAAATAATAGTTCAGTTCAAAAATCTCAGGCGCTCAGTTTCCCCAAAATATTTGATCGCTCTCAAACATACTAGGTGTGTGTCATTATGACACACTGATTTATAGAAATGAATAGATAACAACAGTAGCATGCATGTGGAAGCTGTACCTTAGTCCATGATTATAGATAACAGTGACTTATACAGTGTCAAAAACCACATAATCAACCATTAAAGTTGGAATGGACAGTTCAAAAAGGAACACCACCTTCACTAACCAACAGTGGGAGGACTAAGGCATGCTAGATTAGCACCATTTGATGGGCTATAAGCTTCCATTACTTGTTAGCCACATTAGCCAACAGGGCTCAAACTAAAGAGCCATAATGAATGCATTTAGGTAAATTTGATTTTCTATAGTGCAAACATCATGTCAATCACCTTCTTAGTGCAAAAATACCATTTTCTGCCTGTCAAACTGTTTTGTCTTTGGCATATTGGGTCGATTAATTGAAAGAAATTGGAACAAATGCTTTATTGTGACAGGCTGCAAAGTGTCTAAAGACACAAGGAGCCTTCAGCACCACCAGCTGATACTGATCATACTGATCACCGCCTGATCATCTGGAAACATCTGCACCTGTTTCTTCACTGGTTCAGCTCTTCAGTTAGATGTGCTTTGTTCTGTTTGAATACATTCATGTGTCTCTGTGTGGATTAACAAGCAAAAAATATTCTTTGTAACTGGTCAGGTTCAGGGACTTGACTGAAAGTGAAAGTCCTTCAAGAAGTCTGGAGATCTGTTCCTCAAGACTACATTACAAATACAAGAAAGTCTAGATCTTTTGAAGCAAAATATGAAGAAATGGGGGCTCAGGACTTTTGCACAGTACTGTGTATATGACTGTGCATGTCTGTTTGTGTGTGTGTGTGTGTGTGTGTAGTGCTCACTGTAGCAGTCATGGGGGTCCTGTGTGCCGTTGATGTTGCCCTGCTCGTCGATGGTGAGGAACCACTGGGTGCGGCTGTAGAGCCGTCGTGTCCGCACGTCCCCGCCCTCCATGTAGTCGTAGTTGCGAGTGAAGCGCTCGTGCTTGGAGCAGTTACACAGAGTGGAGTGATCAGCTGAAGCTGCTTCCATCACGTAGATCCACAGCAGAACTCTGAGTCCCAGCAGCAGCAGGTCCAGCCTTTTCCATCCCACAGTCCATCTGTGCATCATAGGGCACTGCTGGGCGGAGCCACCGGCACCATGCTGAGAGTCAAGTCCAATACCAGCCTGCCGTGGGCACCAGGGGTCCGAATACACTCGGAAAGTCTGACAAACTCTGGCCAGCTCTTTACGTCCGCCACAACACAGAGCTTTGAGTTTTGAGCTTCAGCTTTGTAGGACAGTCAGGACAGGGACATATGCAATGGTTTTACAGACCTGAAAAAAGACAGATCATCAAATTAGGGGAAAAAATCTCCAAAAGTGTTCCACCTCGCTCAGATACGGTTGGTCAGTCAAGAAGTGGTTGGAGTTTTTTTGGTTCAGAACTGAAGCTCTGAGGCTAATATCACTAACACTAGAAATGTAAAGTCTCTATTTTGCCATACATGACCACACCACAGCATACATTGTGAACAGCATGAAAGAGTTCTCTGCATGTGTGGGGGTGGTCCCTTGCTCAAGGGTAACTCAGAGGTACCACTAGCAGTCCACACATTTCTAATTGCAGGAGTAACTCCCTAACCACCAGGCCATGAATTGTTTTACTATATAGACAAAAAATGAATTTTAGTTTATTTTTACAGCTCACAGTAAGTCATACTGCGTTTGATCCACCGTAATGAAGAGCTAGATGTGGTCTGAGGCTCCAGAGAAGTTTTGAGGATATGTTTACGGTTAAAGATTTGGACGATTATTGACTTTTAGTGTTAGCAACTTTAGCCTCGTAGCTCCATTTTTGACCTAAAGAAGATAAACTTGGACACATACACATCTTAAATTGTGGAGAACCTCTGACTGAACTGTATTTTATTGAAGTAACAATTGGCATTGCTGCATAATACAGCCTGATCTGCGCTGCTGTGAATACACTGGGTTTATATTTTTGCTTACTTAATTAACATTTATGGCATTTATCAGACGCTTTTATCCAAAGCGACTTCCATTCTTTACCTTCAGGGAGCAACTCGGGGGTTAAGGGTCTTGCTCAGGGACCCAGTGTTGGTTTTGAAGGTAGCATTCAAACCCATGACCTCTTGCTCCAGAGGCAAGTATCCTACCACTGAGCTACTCCACCCCAATTTAATTGAAAATTAAATCAAAGCTAAAAAAATGGGTCAGATTTTAAGATTTGATGGTTGCAAGAGATCATTTTACTGTGTAGTGAAAATAACTCAAAATGAGGATCTTACGTAATATCTTAAAGAGAAACATTAAATCTCCATTATCATCATTATCATGACCATCATCATGACCATTATTGCCATCATCACCAACATCATCATCATCATCATCATCATCACATCATCACCATCATCACATCATCATCACCTCCACCATCACCATCACTTCATCATCATATCATCATCATCCTCACCGTCATCATTATCATAATCACATCATCATCATCACCATCACTACTGCTATCATCATCACCACCATCACTATTTTCACCATCATCATTACCGTCAATATCACCAACACCATCTTCATCTTCATCATCAGGTACAGCAACAATGTAGAACCTCCTGCTTCAGTGTCATCTGAGGACACCTCTCTGTTTCTCTTTCTGAGAACTTTTTCCCTACTCTCACACACACACACACTCATCCTTATCTCTCTCATACTCTTTCTCTCACCAGTCTCGCTCTTCATCTCTCCATTATTTCTTCCTCACTCTCTCTCTTTTTATCTGTTCTGTGTCTCTCTATTATCTGCCTCCTCTCTCTCCCTCTTTTCTTTCTCTCTGTTCTGTCTCTCTGTTATTTCTCTCTCTCTCTCTCTGTCTTTCAGAAAGTAGAAACAGTGTATCTCACCTGAACAGATATTTCCTCTGGTGTGTGAATCACGGGCTCCGTACGGACTCCATACATTTGTGTGTGTGTGTGTGTGTGTGTGGGTGTGTGTGTGTGTGTGTGTGTGTGTGTGTGTGCACGCTGTTATTGGTTCACTCTGTGCATCTTGTCCTGTCAGAGACTCAGAGAGAAACTCTGATAAACAGTCCGCTGCTGCTTACCTCACACTGCTGCAATTACAGAGCAGCCAATCAGAACAGAGAGAGAGAGAGAGAGAGAGAGAGAGAGAGGGTAAAGGGGCACAGGGAAAAGGGGGAGGGGATAAAGGGAGGAGAGAGAGGATATAGAGGTAGACAGGGGAGAGAAAGAATGAGAGACAGAGAGAGAGAAAGAGGGGAAATAGAGTTGGAGAGAGAGCGAAGAGGAAAGAGTGAGAAAAGGGAGAAGAGTGAGGAGAAGATCAGAGAGAAAGTGAAAGAAGCAGTTTTGAGCATAAAGGACTGTGTTTGTTATATTGTAATGGGAATCTGTGATTGACAGACCCCCACCACTACCACCAACAACAACCTGCTGTACTGGAGTTGATGTTACTATGGCAGTGTGAGCAGAGCCAGAAGTAACGAAGGAGGTTCTGCTGGATGTCATGTATGCTCATGTCTCAGACATGATGTAGAGATGTTGTAAAGGAGAAGGAAGACAGGAACATCGGTGTGGAGATTGTTTACACGAGACATAAGATCCTTAAGTGAAAATAAGTTTCTGGTAAAGGTACACCAGGAGATGGCAGTCCCAGTACAGATACAGACTGTGGACCACATGTTCCTTCATTGGTTACGTGCCTTAACCCCTTCATCAGTGGGCCGAACCCCAAAGGACCACTAGTGCCTCCAACAGGACCAGCAGAGACCCCCACAGGACTACTAGTGATGCCCCCAAATGACCACCAGTAAACCCCACAGGACTACCAGAGACCACCACTGGACCAGCAGGGACGCCCACAGGACCAGAAGTGACCACTTATGAACACAAGTGACAACCACAGGACCACTAGTGATGCCGTAAACGTAAATGCCGTAAAAAAATTACCTCCACAGCACCACCAGTGACCCCCACAGGACCATTAGGGAGTAGGTGATAAGTCCAGTGTTTACAGTTTACTGAACTTATTGCCAAATTTGACAAGAAGTGACATGTAACATGCAACAAGGCACTGTGATCAGCTGTGATAATTTATTTAATCATCATTTTCTGATCAGAGTCCAGCCACATAGTCAGTAAATAATCAATTAATGAAAATAAAAATATAAAGAAATCATTTCAGCATCCTCACCCCCTCCCCACACACCTCCAGAGAACAAATAGTGTATGCATATGTACTGTATGTGTGTGTAGTTGTGTGTGTTTGTATACAGTAATCCCCCGCTTTTCGCAGGGGTTACGTTCCAAGAGCACCCGCGTATAGTGCAAAAACACGTTGTTGTGTTTTGGTTAAAAAAAAATGTATATTTATATTTTTATAGTGTAAACTCTAAATATGGCCCCAAAAAATTAAACAAAAAATGTAAAGGATAATAAATAATCAGAATTAGAACATTTTATTTCCTTAAAAAACCTTTGCATTAGCGGCTAGCATTAGCTGCGTACAAGACTCCTACACAAAAGAAACATTGAATACTAAATAACTGAGATAACTGTTGAAAATTTAGTGAGGAAAGTTTAAAATATTAAAATACGAGGACAAGACACATAGCAGTCTGGCTACATGTTGCAGCAGCCTTCTTCTTTTTATGGCGGTTAGCATCTTTTCAGTGTATTACAGATCAGTTCTCAGAAAAAAATCTGCGTTAGACTGAATCCGCGAATTCTGATCCGCATAAAACTGAGGGGTTACTGTATATACGTGTGTGTATATATTCAATTCAAATTAGTTTATTTATATAGAGCTTTTTACAACCAAGTTGTCACATAGTAGCTTTACAGAGTCCAGGTCCGAACCCCAAAGAAGCGAGCCAAAAGTGACAAAGGCGGAGGGAAGTAAGACTCGAGAGGAAGCAAGACTCAAAAGGGGAACCCATCCTCCTCAAGTCGACCTGGAGAGAAAGAAAACAGAGTCTTTATTGGGATAAATAACAAGAGAAGGCCTTCGTGAACAAGAATATTGACAGATAGGCCGTCTGTGGCTAAAAGAGTTGGAACCACTGAGTGTCAATAGAGGTCAATTTTGTTGGAAGAGTAACTGAGAGTCTGTAGTCAATTAACAACAGGATCAGGAGCAGCAATCTCCACTGGAGCTTTAAGCCGCAGTTGCCCCTAATTGGGGTAGGGCACCAGGGCCCCAGCGATTGCAAGCCCGGTAAGGTGGTGACCTGGGGTCCCATGGATCATTAGTTGGCGTAGACAAATATGCAGCAGTTCCCCTCAGACAAAGAAAACAGAGAAGAGAGTTTATTCTGTTTAAATATTTACAGAATTATATCTGTGAGAAGTGCAAGTTAAGTGCGTATCTTGCTAAATCAGTCCAGCTAGAAAGGGAAGAAC
This sequence comes from Phenacogrammus interruptus, assembly GCA_037974425.1. NCBI lineage: Eukaryota > Metazoa > Chordata > Actinopteri > Characiformes > Alestidae > Phenacogrammus > Phenacogrammus interruptus. The sequence continues at coordinate 6,184 of JBBPCW010284504.1, forward strand.
CTGAGACCTCCACTCCACCGTCACAAACTTGGGTGGACATGAGGAGTGCCGAAAGTTTACTCAAATTCTCTGTGCCCACTGCCTCCCAGCTCTACACTGTGCATCTGAAAGGGAAAATAATTGCAGAAAGCCTGACTAAACAGGTAGATTTTCAGGCTGGACTTAAACACTGAGACTCTGAGTCTGAGTCCCAAATGTTATTCAAAATAGCACACACACATATATGCAGTAATCCCCCACTTTTCTCTGGGGTTACATTCCAAGAGCACCTGCATATAAAAACAGTGTTGTTGTGTTTTGGAAAAAAGAACGCCTAAAAACGCCTATTTTTATAGTGTAAACCCTAAACATGACCCTAAATCTGCCCCTGTTACTTTAACAATCTGCTCATCTTAAAGTTTAATGCATTACACTGAAAGAAAATGGAATGGTAAATGAATAATCAGAATCAGAAAACTTTATTGCTTAAAAAACCATTAGCATTAGCAGCATGCAGTGAGTGAAATCAAACACTTGTACACAAAAGAAACATTGAAATAACTCTCTCTGCCCACATATTTAGACAGAACTACTAAAATACTAAAATACGAGGGCAAGACAGCAGCCATGCTTCATGCTGCAGCAGGCTTCTTCTTCTTTTTATGGCAGTTGACAACTTTTCAGTGTATTACCGCCATCGCTGGACTGCTGGCGGTAATACAGTTCAGTACTCTGAAAGATCCATGTTAGACGTAACCCGCGTAAATCTGAGGGGTTACTGTATATATATGTGTGTGTGTGTGTGTGTGTGTGTGTGTGTGTGTGTGTATGTTAGTGTGCACTTACGTGTGTGTATGTATGCGTATGTGTGTATATATATATGTGTGCGTGTGTGTGTGTGTGTGTGTGTGTGTGTGCTGGGGTTAAGCAGAGGGCTTTGCTGCACTAAGTGCTGATCTCTAATCTCAGGGTTGAGTTCTTTTTCACTTTTTGTGTTTGTATTTAGGAGCACAATTTACTGTGGGACACACCTGGACACACCTGGGTCCAGCACTTCAAACGTAGCGGGGCGGAGCCGGGACATCCAGGAAACTCTCTCATCCCCAAACAAGCCCATAAACACTGAGCAAACACACAAAACGCAGTGTCTGAAGTTTATTTATCTGGTTTTAGTGCTGGAGCTGAAGGCTAATGTAGCTAACACATCCTGAAAACTTATACCCCATCAGTTAGCATAATGGAGATTTACTGTTGGAGCTGGCACACTAATGTAGCTAATGTAGACAGTTTATACCCCATCAGTTTGCATCATGGAGATATTTGGCCACAGAGCTAGAAGGCTAAATTAGCTAGCAAGTACTGAAAGCTTATGAAACTGAAACCAATGAGCATTATGGAGATTTAAGGCCGGAGCTAAGAGGCTAATGTAGTAAACATGTCTTGGGAGTTTATACGCCACCAATTAGCTTCATGGAGGCAGACCAAAGTTGAGAGGCTAATGTAGCTAACAAGTAATGTATATTTGATCCCACCAGTTAGCATCATGGAGATTCAGGGACAGAGATTGGAGTCTAATGTAATTAATGAGTGCTGGAATTCCTACCTCACCAATTAGCACTGATTAAAGTAAGGCAGCTGTTTGGGAAATGTGGTTAAAACTAAACTGAACTGAATTAAGACGCAGCTCAGAAACACACTGAACTCATTACCTGCCGAACGGCCGGTAACCCTGCTGTGACCCTGTGACCCTGTAAAACACTCTCTGCACCAGATGCTTACAGTCACACGGGTAGTTACACCTACAGTTTAAATGACTGCTTACAGCAGATCAAAGCGCGTATGTGTATGTGTGTGTGTGTTTGTGTGTGTTTGTGTGTGTGTGTGTGTGTGTGTGTGTGTGTGTGTGTGTATCCTGTGCTCAGTGCTGTTCTCTGCTTAGGAAGAAGAATCTTATTATTATGACTGAGATGAAGATCAGGTCATAATGTAGAAACCTCATGTTCTCTTATAAGGGGATGTTTAGGAAATATTTCTTACTTTTCGTTACACAAACACATTTTAAACACAAACACATTCACATATGAAACTGTCACACATGCATCCATTCGACTGAAAACTCACACACACACATGAAACACTCATACAGATACAGGTGAAATGGTCTTACACGCACACACACTTATGAAACACTTATACACATACAGATGAAAAGGGCTCACACACACATATGAAACGCTCACTCAGATACATGTGAAATGTATTTTCTCACACTCACACACATATGAAATGCTCATACAGATACGTTAATTCCTTCCTACAGCCCTGGGGGCGTGACGTAGATTTGAGACACCTTCCGGATATACTGAAATATTTTCACGCACAGCAACATGTGAAAATCCTCACTATGCCATATGAATTTATTTTTGTTACATAATAATCTATTTCACATGCATCACATACGTGCGTGAGTCAGTTTCACCTGTATCTCTATGAGCATTTCATATGTGTGTGTAAGTGTGAGAAAATACTTATCACATGTATCTGAGTGAGCGTTTCATATGTGTGTGTGAGCCCTTTTCATCTGTATGTGTATAAGTGTTTCATATGTGTGTGTGCGTGTAAGACCATTTCACCTGTATCTGTATGTGTGTTTCATATATGTGTGTGTGAGTTTTCAGTAGAATGGATGCATGCGTGACACTTTCATATGTGATTTCAAATGTGTTCGTGTAACGAGAAGTAAGAAATATTTCCTAAACGGCCCCTCATATTCTCTTGCAGAAAAACTACATTCGGCTCAAAGCATCATCACAAAAACTGATTCTAAATCAGTTTCCTCCACAACAGGGTCTGTTTTCACAAAATGCTTCAGGACTAGGAGCGGTGATCTAGAGTCTGTTTCTGTGATGTCATGACTATGGAGGAATCTGATACCAGATCAGTCCTGCATTGTGAACAACAGCCTTGGTGTTGTGTGAAACGGCCTGTAGCAATAAAGTTTGTGTTTTTTTTCACAGCTCACAGTAAGTCATACTGTGTCCTAAACCACATCCAAAAGTCTGATCTAACAAAATGAATAGCTGGATGTGGTTTGAGTGTACAGAGACAGTTTGGTATTGTATTTACAGTGAAAGATTTGGGTGATTTTTGATTTCTAGAGTTAGTGTTGTTAGCTTCGTATCTTCAGTTCTGAACTAAAGACTCCAAACCCATCTCTACTCATAAGCCACATCTTGGGTCAGTGGGACGAGGTTTGAATTTTTTTGCAGAAACGTTCCTTTAACTCTGAGGAAAAGTCTCAACCATGGTTTGTTGAGGTCAGATCCTCAGTGTGACCTCTCGTTCCTGTAGCAGCTGAGGTGGTGTGTGTTTCAGTGGGAGAATGTGTGTGTTGTTAACAGGGTCAGTCCAGCGTATCCACAGCTATTCTTAGTACCGTGTTTGGGTTCGGCGTTTGCTTTCTAAATTCCTTTATAATTGGGGAGCACTAGGGACGGGGTCAGTAAACATGCAGACACTATAAATAGCCACTCCATGATGTAGGTTTTGAAACGTCAAGACTCGGAATCAACGAGGAACCAGTATAAACCAGTATAAGCAACAGAGAGTGTGAATCAGAGATGTGTCTGACTGTGCAGGTCACTAATTCTGCTCTCGACCTTCATGTTTACACCTGCTAATGTACAGTGCTGTGCATGTGCATCTTGATCCCCTTCATTTCTTTGCGAAACACTATTTTCTGCATGTAGAACCGTCTTATCTTTGGCATATTGAGTAGCTTAAATGAAAGAAATCAGGAACAATCTGCACAGTGCCTAAAGATACAAGGTCCTAGATAAAGGAGTTCCAACCACTCAGCATTCAGCACCACCAGTATACTGATCACCGCCTGATCATCTGAAATCATCTGCACCTGTTTCTTCACTGGTTGAGTCCTTAATGTAGGTGTGTTCGTTATGCTTGCATGATTAATTTGTAGGTCACTGTGAGACTTAACATACAAAAAACATTCCTCTGGTCAGGTTCAGGGACTGGACTGAAAATGAGAGACTTTGAAAGTCCTTCAGGAAGCCTGGAGACCTGTTTCTCAAGACTACATTAAAAGGCAAGAAGGTCTAGATCTTTGCAAGCAAAATACAAAGAAATGAGGGACTTTGTTTGAGCGCATACATTGCTGATCATCTCATGATTCCAGCAAATGAACATTATATCTATTATATCTATCAACCTCCCTCCTGATTGGTTGGATGCATTGTTGCCTGGATCCCCGAGATCAGACCCCTAAATCATTCCCTGCACCAGAGTCCAGATGCTTCAAGATTTATGGTGAAACAGAAGATCTGAAGATAATCAGTTGGAAGCCTGACACGTGTGTATTGAGGTGTCCAGTTGGCATCATGCTGATCGGAGGAGTTCAGGCTTCCTTTACCGATTAGCTACATTATCCTTGCAGCTCCTGTGCTACAGCTGAAGCACTTTAGATGCCAAACACTACATTTGACTACATTTGGAGTCCAGAGCCACAGACAGACAGACAGACAGACAGACAGACAGACAGACACACACACACACACACACACACACACACACACACACACA
>JBBPCW010284512.1:0-10760 GCA_037974425.1 Phenacogrammus interruptus
GTAGAGTGCCCTCTGGTGGACAAACTATACAACACCAACACTCATGACATGGTTGAAGGGTGTTTTGTCCGTTTTTATTTTATTTTTTAAATTTTCATTTATTGGCCATTATAAATGCCGATACCGATAGTTTGGAAAATGCCTAATATCGGCCGATAATATCGGCCTGCCGATATACCGGTCGGGCTCTACTTAGTACAGTCATCATATCTTCCTGACTTTCTATCTATATGCACACTCTTAAATGTAAAGACGGAAGGGTTCTTCGGAGTGATAGCATCGAAGAACCTGTTTTGGTTCCATGAAGACCTTTTCTGTGTATCATTCTTAAAAGAACGATTTTTGCAAATGAAACTCCCTAGTGGGAAGAATAATTTTCAATTTCCTTAGAACCATATGCCCAAGCCAATAATCATTCATCATTCGTCATTTATTTTGGACTCTTTCTGTTGGCCCATTCATCATAAAATATTCAAACAATGCACAAGGTGTTTTTTTATGACAGCGGCAGCATTCATGCAGTCTTTGGGTTTTATTTTGTGCTTTACAGAGTCTCTGTCTTTGCTTATTCCTCAGTGTTTGAGCTGATCTCCTTTTCTCCTCTTTGTTGTAATATGGCTAAGGGTAAATCTGCGTCTTATCAGTCCCTTTGGTTTTTCAGCCTTGCTGAGGATTTGTCGCATTCTCTTATGAATCACTGTGTGTTCTGACTCTGTGTGTGCTTCCTGCCTCTTAGACCCATGTGTAATACCATTCTTGTGTTTGCTTTGTTGTTATCTCCTATTGCATTGCTTAACGTGTCACAAAACACAAAATCATTTAAGTCCTTTAAGACTGTACTGCATTTCGGCCTTCATGTGTAATCATTTGATTTCAGTTGGTCTTGGTAGGCAGACCACTGTGCACTGAATAATTATAGGATCAAGGGACCAGATCGATAATCACGGAGGGTGTTTAAATGGAACTTTTAGAACACCCAAAACAGATCTATCAATAAAATTGACCTTACACTGTCTGTACTACTTTTGACAAGCTATTTTCTGCTTGATTTCCTCCGAGATTTTTATCTATATGAGATTGTGGATGCAGAAAACCCTTATATAAAGTATTTGTATTGAATAACTGCTGCAGTGTCTGTTAGGCTATTTCCTTATTCGCAGCATGGTGGGCAACACTCTTGTGAGGTGTCTGACAACCACAGTAAAAGTTTATTTTAAGATTGTATGCTCACACATACATCTATAAGTGTTATTGGGCCTCTGCCTGCTCATTTAGGTTATACTTAATTCCAATCGGTAATGCTTTCTAAAACAGCATACAGTGGAGTGGAGAAATGCTCTCAAACACTAGTGGACCCACTGGATTAAGAACTTGCTCTGTTAAACCCAATGGTTGGAGAAAACTACTAAGTGTAATAGGATGCTATGGGTAGTTATTTAACTTTAATTTAAATGGCCACAGTGCTGGAGGAACAGATGATTGCTGAGAGATTTGACTAGCACTCGGGGTGTCAGGAGGAGTAAACGATGGTGACGCCGTATGTGGGTTGAAACTTGGCACTTGAAGGATACACTCTGCAAAAGCAGTGCAGTGGCAGCTCGTAATAAAGGTACTGCTGTTCAAGAAAACTCTCAGTGCCTTCTGGAAACTAAAAAAACACCAGTATAATGTCTGCATGTCTGAAATTTGTATTTGGAAGAAACATGTTTGTGTTTATATATTTGTTAATATTAATGTTCTTATATTAAATTTTCAATTGAAACAATTAAGTTCTTAAAAACTCTCCTAAGAAAAATGAGCTAATCGAACATTTTTTAAGCACCAACTGTATCATGCACACCAGTCAGGTGATGCTTTACTCGTGTTTAGAGCATTCATAAATCAACGTGTGTGATTCTACCAGCCCTCTCATGTCTATCCACGTTTGAGCTTATCCATCACACTACACGGGCGAACCCAAGGCCAGGTACGTGCGTTTCTGATTTCTCCTTTGTGACAAACTGAAAATGGCCATGAAATCAAGTCATTTTGACTTGCAAAGGGTGAGGAAAGCATCACTCTAGGCCTTCTGGAGGTCCTGAAATATTACTGATTGTGAACTCATATCACAGTCTAATCTAAGCTGAAAGCCTGGACTCTGGGTTTACTGGAGGAATCCATCAGGATAAATGTTAATGTGTCTATTACTTTAGTCTTAAGTGAAACAAGCTTATATCTTTTATAGGTTTCAGATGCCAATGATTCATCTAGAACAATAAAAAAAAAACATTCATTAGCCATTAGCTTGATGCTAACATGCCACAAGGTTCCCACAGAGGTCCTAGCATAAATTAGCCTTTCTGTGGAGATGTGGGCAAGAATGGGCAGAATTATGATACACAAAATCTATTTCAAAAACCGAATGGGATCTTGTCATTTGGATTTTATAGGGTTGCGGAAAATGGTTTCATATGTTGTGTCAAAAAATAATAGTGTTTTGTAGTTTTATAATACTTTCTTTAGGACAAAATCCAAAATGATGCCAACAGTAGCAGACCCCACAGATAATGTTAGCTTGCTACTTTCAGTTGATATTAAGTTTTTTGTCGCTTTTGCATACAAAAAAAACAATAAAATGTTTTTGTGCTTTATTATCATTAACAACATTGAGTTACAATGTCATTACACAGCAGGCTGGAACGCTATCCACCACTGGCGTATATTGTTGCTCGAAACTTCTTGCCACGTCTAATGTGTGTAATGGGTGCTGTTTTGTGTTTTGTGAGAAATGTTCCTGCATAACTCTGTGCTAGTGAATGAGACTGTGTGGGCACAATATTTTTCCTAGTCAGAATGAGACTGAAGGTAGAGACGAGGAGCATGGAGAGGCAGCACACTACCGGTCTCACATGTAGTTACATTCCATTAATGGTATTAATTCCAGGCTACTCAACACAAATTTACTCATTAATGTCAACACACAATGTATTATTATATTAACTATTAATAATCAATGATTCATTTAGCACTTTTGGACTAGCTGCTGTAGATAAAGGGCCTTGTGATGACTTGTTTGTAATTAAGTCAGCGTTTCTGACGTCAAGTAGGCCCTTCATTACCAAACACTGACTAGCTAATTTATGGTGCTATTGTGAATCACTAACAGACTAACATTCATCTGAGTGTTCAAAGGGAACAGGCAGGTCTGAAAATTTGATCTGTTGACTGGTTGCATATGTTAAATTAACTGCGTTTCTAATTAGGCAGAGAAAAGCTAAGCTCAAACTCGGTCCAATTAATTCAGTCAGTGTAGAGGTGAGGGGATGGATCAAATAGGCCAATATGCTGAAGGTTTTTGAAGTGATTTCATACTTTGGGAAAGTATTATAACAGTATAGCATAGTACATAGTAAATTGTAAATTGATTTTGATACTGGAGATTTGGTTTCTTATTTAAAATTAGCATTTGATGCGTCTCTGTCTATCCCTGGGTGTGTTCTTTCCAGCTTTTGAAATTTATGACCTGAACTGAAGGTATCTATGAAGATGACTTTTTCAATGGAAACCAGTGTCCGTCCAATTTCTTGCAGGGAGCAAACGACATGAATCACAATTTTAGGATTGTTGGAGGACAGAGAGGCCATTGAGTTGCCATTGTGTCACTGAGAATTCAATTCAATCTGCTTGTCATTAGGGACCAAGGTGTGTACTTACTGGAGAACTGAGGGTACTTTCAAAAGGTCTCTCCAGCCATTTTCTGAATGTCTTGAACCCTGCTTCCTTTTGTGGGCAGAGTGACAGCCATCCCATGGGTCATTATCAAAGAACAAAGATCATAACTGCAAATGGCCAGGTAAGGCAGTGTAAAAAAGACTGTAATGAGAGACTACACAATGGAACACAAATAGAAAAGATGAGAGATGTTTAAAACTATCTGCCAAAGCAGACTGGATTCTATGTTCTCAAAATAAGTGTTCATAATGAGAAATAACTGGGCATGGAGTTCTGCCGACTATGAGTTGTCCTGAAACCAAAACTTGAAGCTGAAGTTGCCTGTCTTGTTGAGGTTCCAACAGCTGAGCACATTATAAGTGATGCTATACCATGAACTGAGGACCTTTTCATGTCACAAACCTGTTTCACAGTCCTGTAAAATAAATTGCTAGATTCAAATAGCCTTGGAACCAGACACTGTAAAAACTGCCCAATATAGAAAGCACTCTGCTGTCTAGAGACTTATAATGATGTAAGGATGGGTCATAAAGGCCATAATGGTATAATAATGATGCTGGACATCTGCTAGATCTTGATGCAGTCCTGGAATGAAAAGTAGAATGTGACTTTTTGAAAGGCTCGGAATACCTGTGGCACAAGTGAAAAATGGTTGGGCGCTATGGTAGAGACATAGAATTACACAAATAGTGTTATTCCTGGTTCTCAGAAATTAGTAGATCACATTTAATTCATTTATAACCCTCTGACACTCCTGCCCTGCTGTGTGAAGGTAAAATGTGCTGGTGGTCAGCACAATGCAAATCAGCACTTCCGAAAGCAAAACCTGAACATCACAGCAAGTCCTGTCTTGCTGCTTCCCACATAATAGCTTCTGACCGGCATGTGATGACCTCATGCATAATATGGTGTCGGTGCTGTTCTTTCCAATTTTACTGCTCAGCTGACAGCTTGTGCTCTGGGAACTTTCAGCCACTCTTACCAGAACTATGCCCAAACTGAGTAACAACTTGGTGTTACTTTGGTACATATCTCTATGTACAAAACAAAGATGGACTATCAGATCCCAGAAAGATGTCCTTTTGATGACAAAGCCAGGATGCATAGTTAGGAACTGTTACTCTCTGGTCACACTTACAGACCCAGGCAGATGTAATGGGGCAGATAACTGTAAGATGGATCAAATAGGCCAATATGGTTTGTGAAGTGATTTCATACTTTGGGAAAGTATTATAACAGTATAGCATAGTACAGTAGCTGATTTTGATACTGGAGATTTGGTTTCTTATTTAAACTACCATTTAAGTGAAAGTGATCAATCGGTCATACGTGAACACACCACAGCGCACAGTGTGAACATCACAAAATTCTGCCTCTTCATTTAACCCATTCACCAAGTGAAGCAGGGGGCAGCAAGAACACGGCGCCCGGGGAGCAGTGTGTGGGGACGGTACCTTGCTCAGGGTACCTCAGAGGTGCCTAGTGGTCCTGGGAATCGAACCCGGACTTTCTGGTCGCAGGGCGAATGCCCTAACCACTAGGCTACCAGCTGCCCATCCCTGTGTGTGTTCTTTCCAGCTTTTGATATTTATGACCTGAACTGAAGGTCTCTCAACTGAAGATGTCCATTAGATGACAAAGCCAGGATGCATAGTTAGGGACTGTTACTCTCTGGTCACAATTACATACCCAGGCAGATGTAATGGGGCAGATAACTGTAAGACACACTGCTGATAAAGTGGAGGGCAAAAGTCAACTATGTCAACCTTATCAGACAGAGGTCTCTAGTGTTCGCAGATCAGTGTTTTTAATCCTGCCTCTGGAAACCCAAAGTATCAAATAGTTTTAACTAGTTTCTATCATGATGAGCAGCATTAAGAAAGACTGCCTTATGTGCCCTACATGAGCCACACAAAAGAACCCATTGTGTAGTATATACTAGATATCTGGTGCACAATTACATATTACAGATTTTACAAACAAACTGGACATAATCAGAAGATATATGTAGACTGAGCCATACAAAGGTTATACATTGTAAAGCCAGACACATTCAAAGTGGCTAGACTTGCAACTGACTCTACTACCAAATAAAAAAAGAGAATACTGGTACTGAGAACTGCTATTTGATGCGCTTGCTGATCTGCAAACCATAATCAGAATCTGAATCTGAATCAGAAAACCTTATTCATCCCAGAGGAAACTGCTTAAATCCCACATTTGGAGAATTCACAGGGGTCAGCAAAACCGGAGAGCAAAGGCTGAGCCTCACTCTGGGTGAACCACCTTCCTGATCACGGTGTCTCCCCTGCCAGGTAAGTTTTAAAGTTCTTTACGGCTCTGCTCCTGTTCAGTAATACCTGGACATCCTTTTTTTACACAATGTATCCCACAACAAGACCATTTCAAGAAATGCTCTTATATCATCATAAATTCACAATTCAAAGGGTACAAAGGGGCAGATAAAGTGATGGCATCACAACCACACAGTGGAAGTAGGGGTAACAGCAGACTGGAGACACACATATCAGATTCTGCACCATCACAAGCAGAAAACAAGCCGAAACCTCAAGTCAGAGGTTAATTTACTGTCTGAACATTTTTCAGCGCCACCGATCACTAAAGAGACAGAAATTCCATCTTAAACTGCAGAAAAACAGCCAAGCACTTCAGAATCTATCTGTCACTGTTAAAGAACATAAATCATCGGCTTCTCCTTTAGAGATGGTGTCTGGCAGACCTTATACATCTTTCACGTTTAGCCTTCGAATCATTTGCCTCGGTATTACTATGGTTTAAGCCCTGAAAGAAATTAGAAGAAGTGTTCCAGATTGTATTTGTTTGTGGTGTTAGACTATTCTGAAGAGCAAAGACCTTCAAATGGTACTTACGTCAAAGGTGCAGGGTGAATGAAATTTTTAATTGGTGCACTATAACATCAAATAACTATAACATCCATCAAGCCATTTACCTTTGTGTAGTGCTATAAATATATCTGGTACCTTCAGTTGAATGGCAATGCAGTGTATGTTCTAATCTCTGACTGCATTACTGACCTTGTGCACACAGTATTCTCTAGTCTGAAATGGTATGCACAACAAAGCACAATATTTTACATTATTTATAATACAGAAATATATAGCAATGTGAGCGTGAATGGTTGTCTGTCTCTATATGTGGCCCTGCGACGTGCTGGCGACTGTCCAGGGTGTACCCCGCCTTCGCCCATTGCAGATGGGATAGGCTCCAGTCCCCCACCGACCCTGAATGCAGGAATAAGGGGTAGATAATGGATGGATGGATGGATGTATATTTTAAAGAATGTTCGACTTCATCACAAGGTACACTTTAGTTCAAAGAAGTTCTCTTTATGGTCACCTGGTCACTTTCAGTCACAAGCCTTCTAACACACTGTCACGGTTCGGCCAGCGACCATTAGGGGTCACTGTTTTGGTTTGTTTTGTCTGTGTTTTTGGGACTTTTATTCTGACATCGTCTGCTTTGTGTCACGTGTTTAGTTTTCCACCTGTCTTGTGTTTTGGTCTGTGATTACTGTGTGTATTTAAGTTCTGTTTTGTATGGACCTCACTGTCTGTCCATCGCCTCACTATCCTTGTGTTCACGTTTATAGCGGCCTTTGAGCCTGGTTTGGTTTATTTCTGTTCACGTTCATGTCCAATAAACAAACCTGAGTTCATGGATGCCTCCATGCCTTGTTCCTGCTGCCCCCGAGGTAAATCACGGACGCGGGGTCCCCCCGTCTTCCGTGACACACACAAAGATGTTGTCCTGAATTAATGTTAATTCATTTACACACTACCATGTTTTGAGACACTTACAGCACCTCTTAGTCCTTTATAAATGACAAAATCTTTAAGTAGGTTTCCATTTGACCTTAAGGTGTTATTAATCACAAGGAGTCCCAGCAAACTCAATAATTAACTAGTTAAATTTTTAATTATCTGACAATCCATGTTTTGTTTGATGATTAATTTCAGTGCCTTTCAGTGACATTTTCCAGCCCCGTTTTCCATGTTCCACATTGGCTGTTTGTTTACTATGGGAATTTATTATAATACTAAATGTCAAGAGGAATGTTTTCAGGATTTATGCTCAAAGCAGGGTGCTTAGTGGTATCAGCCAAAATCTGTGGAGCTGGCTTTGACAGATAAAACATTCATATGTTGGTACTGTCATATCAAAATCTGCATCTTTTCTTTCTTGTTATTTTTTAAATACATTTCAAAACCCCCGGCAACCCTTTACATAGTGTGAACATTTCCTGATGGGAACGATAGAAATGGTTCAACATTTTATGGCTTTGCAGTTAGACTTGCATCAGAGAGAGCGAGAGAGAGAGAGAGAGAGAGAGAGGGAGAAAGATAGATAGATATATAGATATGTGTGTGTGTGTGTGTGTGTGTGTGTGTGTCTACAAACATATATACCACATACTGCGCACAGCAAATACCAAACCAAAAATAAAACAACATAAATATAGCAAGCCTGTCCCTTCGAGGCTGAGAGAAGGGGTGTTTAGCTCTGAAGCGTACCTTTGGGGATAGATCATCCATGTTTAAAGCACACGGTGAGTGCAAGCGACGGCACTTAGATATCTATGGCTGCCAGGTTGGGCGGGACAGTGTGTGGGCAGTGAGCATCTGCTAAAGAGTATCAAGGGAGCTTAAATCCGCCTCAGCAGAAAGAGGGACACGGCACTTCAGTTAACAACACTTCATTTAAGCTGAGCCCAAATCACACGCCTGCTGTCTTGGGCTATTTCATCTGTCTTCATCCAGAGTGAGGAAGAGCCCAAAGAGGAGCCAGAGCACACAGCACTGGGGCTATAAAATTGGACCCATATCAAGTTCCTATAGCCATGAAAAACATATAATGAAAATTTCTGATCAAACCTATACAAATTAATTTAGACTTTATCTAAGATTTCTGTTTCTGACTTAAATGAGGGTTGGGGTAAATAAAGCTGGATCTGTGCAAGAAAGGTTCCTTCAAAACAAAACACCTGCCTTGGGCAGCCTCTTCTATGGTGGTGCAGGAGAGATGTAGCAGAAATTGCCCTTTTTAACTTGCGTCACACAAAAGCAGAGAGACAAACCACCATGCTTATTCATGTTTAAGCTGTAGCTGTCACGCACACCGGGTCACGTGCAGTCACGAGGCACCAGAAATGAAAAGTGACCATTTGTCATACGTGAACACACCACAGCCCACAGTGTGAACAGCACGAAATTCAACCTCTGCATTTAACCCATTCACCAAGTGATGCAGGGGGCAGCCAGGAAGACGGCGCCCGGGGAGCGCGGGGACGGTACCTTGCTCAGGGTACCTCAGTGGTGCCTAGCGGCCTTGGGGATCAAACCCGGACTTTCTGGTCGCAGGGTGGATGCCTTAACCACTAGGCCATCCAGCTGCATGCCAGGTATAAAAGTAGGTAACAGGTATGCATACCTCGCACAGTCATTGAAGTGACAAGCTTCATGCTCAGTGTCTCTTCCTCAGCCCAATTCAGGTTCCGTGAGTACTCACGCTCCCCGGAGCTACCCCCAGTACCCCTGTGTGTGCGAGTGAGAAGGCAGGCCCGTTTGGTGCGGGCCTCAACTCCTTTATTGGAGCGTTCTCAGAGTAAACAGCGTGGTTTACCAGCTCTCGCGTGCCAGTTACGACAGGGCCCATCCGCCACGCAACAAGGGTGTTTCGGCCATTCATTCCTGACCATTGTGACAGTAGCACAGTATGCTCAGGTCTGTTAGCTCATAGTTTAATAAAACATTACTATGCTGTAGGATAGTTCCACAAATAAATTTGGAGAAATGAGTGTAGGTGTTTTGTACACAGCTTCAGGAGAAACAATGCAAAATTTGCAAAACAGACCTTCAACAAAAAGCCTGTAAGGAAACCCAAACCCTGGCCTTAACCTTAAGAAGCCATGACTTCTTTTCACAAATCAAGACTGTATGCACAGCAATCATAATTAAATCTCTCTTCTGTTAACAAATACATACAGGATATCAACTGCCAGGTCACAACCAACACTTTCTACAGATTGTCTGTTTGTTACACTAAAATATAATTACACCAGGCCTGAGAAGACCTCTAATGACCTCCGCTCTGAGGGTCCCTACTTCTCCTCATATGTTTTTTCTTAACACACAGCCATGCCAAGAAATCGTTTAAATGTATTTTTGTAATGGAGTTACCATAGACCTCTGGTGCTTCAGCTATTGCCAAGGAACTGATAGCCAGTGGCCACTTTCCAACCCCTTCCCCTATAAAGGATGATTGTGGGCTACGGTATATTTCTGTTTGTTTGACATACAGTTTGAGAAAATCACAAACGTATGGCTCACCTACAGTGTTGTTCTTTACTTTACTAAATTATCTTTACTTTGTCAAGCAGATTTGAACAAAAGCTGTACTTCTCAAAGCAACTCCAAACAATGTGTGTGGCAGGATACATAACACTATTGAAGGAGGTCAGTGCCCTCGCTTGATATCATGGTCATGATTGGTTTAGGTAGGTGATGCCTGTCAAAGTCACATCCTCATGAATGCCTGAACCAGGGTTTCCCAGCAGAACACTGCCCAGGGCATCACAGCCTACACTGGCTAATCTTTTTAAAGTGCTTTCCTGGTGCCATCACTTCACAAGATAAATGATGCACACATACTCATCCATCCATATGATGTAAAAGGAAATGGGACTCGAGTCAGGTGACTTTCTTCCATGGCTCTAAGGTCCAGTTCTGGCAAGAGCACTCAGACAGGTCTCCAGATATGGAGCCCCATACTCAGCAGGGTACTGTAAACTGCAAATAACATATTCAGAAAGAAAAAAATCCAATCCATCCATCTTTGTGAGTGGTCAGTCAAAATGATATTTCAAAAGCCATTGGTGTTGTATTATTATTTCATAAAATAATAATATATATAATAAAATATTAAATGGCCAGCACAATAATAATAATAATAATAATAATAATAATAATAATAATAATAATAATAATAATAATAATAATATTAATAATAAT
>JBBPCW010284521.1:0-10760 GCA_037974425.1 Phenacogrammus interruptus
TCTCTCTATCTATCTATCTATCTATCTATCTATCTATCTATCTATCTATCTATCTATCTATCTATCTATCTATCTATGTATTGGTTGTCTGCCTGTCTGTCCACATAATTGTCTATCTATCCATCCACTGTAACCAGTGCGTGAATGCGCCCGTGGGTTCCGGAGGCGCGAGCGCGCGCGGCTGTGTTTCTGTGGTGAGGAGGAGGAGCGCGCGCTTCCATGGTGCTCGGAGACGCGAACAGGACCGCGGGTTATGGAGAGAGCGCGCGCTCGCTGATGGCGGAGGCGCGCGCTCAGGAACCTGGCACGGGCGCGGCGAGCACGAGGATCTCGGAAGCACTGCTGCTCCCGCGGCTTCTTGGGCTCGCGCACGACGGCGGCGGCGGAGGGGTCGTTGGTGGGGAGCGCGTGCCCGCCGCGCACCTGCCCGTGCCCGCTCCAGCGCACATGCCCGGCTCTGCGGCCTCGGACCTACTGGGGCCCACGGGCCTCGAGCCCAGCCTTGTTATGGCCTCGTCCAACCGCACGCGCTGCGCTGAGCAGATCCTGAGCTACGGAGGCGCGGAGAAGGTGCTGATCGGTGCCGCGCTCACCGCGCTCACGCTAAGCACCATCTGCGGGAACGTGCTCGTGCTTGTCTCAGTCTGTTTCGTCAAGAAGCTGCGGCAGCCCTCCAACTACCTGATCGTGTCGCTCGCGCTCGCGGACCTGTCCGTGGCGCTCGCGGTCATGCCTTTCGTGAGCATCACCGACCTCATCGGCGGACGCTGGATCTTTGGACAGTTCTTCTGCAACGTCTTCATCGCCATGGACGTCATGTGTTGCACTGCGTCCATCATGACGCTCTGCGTCATCAGCATCGACAGGTGAGATCCTCCAAAAAAACATCAGCAAGTAATGGGTCGTCAGTACTTTACAACTACTTTGGCTTTCCCAAGTCTAAAAGCGAGACACAAGCCAGTACTTTACATGTACCTTGCTGTTGTAAAGTTAAAAGCAGTTTTAGATACAAGTCAGTACTTTACACTTTGGCTTTTCTCAAGTTTAACTAAAGTAAGTGTAAAGTTCTGACTTGTGCCTAATAGCACTTGTATAGGCTAGAAAACCCAAGTCATGCAAAAGTCAGTACTTTACATTAACTTTGGTTTTCTTAAGTTTTAATAAAAGGTAGTACTTTATTAGATATGTCAGCACTTCTAGACACAAGTTTACTACTTTACATTTACTTTGGTTTTCTGAAGTGTGAAAGCACTACTAATCACTATGCAGTACATTACATTTACTTTTGTTTCTAAAGTTTAACTTAAGTAAAAGTAAAGTACTGACTTGTGTGTAATAGCACTTTAGAAAACCAAGTCATTATTACACACAAGTCAGTCTTTACATTTACTTTTGTTTTTCCAAGTGTAAAAGCACTACTAGGCACAAGTCAGTACTTTACATTTACTTTGGTCTTTTCTCAAGTTTAACTAAAGTAAATATAAAGTACTGACATGTGTCTAAAAGTGCTTTCATAGTTTCAAAAACTAAAGGAGTACCCTATTAAGCACAGGTCAGTACTTTACAAAACTAATGAATATGAATCAGTACTTTACATTTATTTAAGTTTTCTCAAATCTAAAGGCACTTTTAGGCACAAATCAGTACTACTGAAGCTTGTAACAAAGTGGGTACTTTTTCTTTCACAGTCTGGGGTCTGTAACCACAATTCACTACTTTACATGTAATTTATTGAAATCTCAGTACTTTGCATACAGTTTTCTTTTCTAAAGATTGCAAACACAATTCAGTACTTTACATGCATAGTTTTTTTTACTGTCTGAACTCTCAGACATTTACATAGTCTTCTTTTACTCTCTGAGGTATGAGGTGCATTTTAAAACTTAACATTGAGAACTTTATGAAGTCTGTAAATATAATTAGAAATAAGTTTTTACATTCAGTTTGCTTGGAGGTGTGTGAGCTGTACCATTTTTCTGATTTTTGAAGTCTTTAATTTAGATAATTGGAAAGTATTGAAACCATCCTCCTTTTTGTCCTCCTTTAATTTTTTTCCATGCATAACTACTGTTATAAAAAGTGACACAGCTGTTAAATAGTTTATAAAGACACTTAGAAAATGAAGTATCAGAGGAGTTCTTGATGTTGCTACTGATGTAAATACAATATTCTTAAAAATCTCCCAGTGTATAATTTCTACTGTGACTACAGGTACTTGAATTATGATTCCATAATCCAGATATCTTATTTGTTAGTAGCCTGCTGTTACCGTTGCTAGGCATGTCTGGAAGGTCATCCTTCTGTAATCAGTAATTTACAGTTGGGGCTTTTTGAAATTTTAATGGCAAAAGATGTCAAGAGCGTTAAATACATGGTTTGAATTACAGGGGGTACTGTGGAGGAGTGGGGGTTGGGGGGGGGGGATAGCAATTTTGGGGGGGTGTTTCTTAACAGTGTAAGGACGGCTGTACCCCCCAATTATGGAGTGGTAATTCACACTCTGGTTAAATATATGATGGTGCCACTCTATCATGGACAAAATAATTGGACACCATGAAATGGATACGTTAAAAATAATATCAGCTCATGAGAGTTTGATTTTGAGCGTTCATACCATTGAGGCTGAAAGGATTTGGTTGAAGTCAACACCTCTTCGTCATCTTTTATTTCAGGTACTTGGGCATCACCAGACCCTTGACATATCCGGTGCGGCAGAATGGCTGGTGCATGGCCAAAATGGTTCTCTCTGTGTGGCTCCTCTCTGCATCCATCACCCTGCCCCCACTCTTTGGCTGGGCTCAGAACGTGAACGATGACAAAGTGTGCTTAATTAGCCAGGATTTCGGCTACACCATCTACTCCACTGCTGTGGCCTTCTACATCCCTATGACTGTCATGTTGATTATGTACCACCGCATCTACAGGGCGGCCAAGCTGAGCGCGGCTAAACACACCATCACCGGCTTCCCGCGTCCCGGGGAGAATAGGCGAGGGGCACAGGACGAGGATGAGGAAGACCCCGCGGATGGCAGGGAAGAGTCGACTGGTGTAGACTGTGTCACTGTGGCGATAAAGCTGCATAGGGAGGTGGAGGAGTGCACCCGTTTGCCCCGATTCTTGCGCGGAATGACTGGTGGTGCTTCTGACCGCAAGAGCATCTCCATCTTCAAGCGGGAACAGAAAGCAGCCGCGACTCTCGGGGTTGTAGTGGGGGCCTTCAGCTTCTGCTGGCTGCCCTTCTTCCTGCTCTCCACCGCTCGACCCTTCGTATGCGGGACGGAGTGCAGTTGTGTGCCGCTGTGGGTGGAGAGGACCTTGCTCTGGTTGGGATACGCCAACTCGCTCATCAACCCCTTCATCTATGCTTTCTTTAACCGTGACCTGCGCACCACTTACCGAAGCCTGCTCAGCTGCCGCTACCGCAACATCAACCGCAGGCTGTCAGCAGCTGGCATGCATGAAGCCCTCCGGCTGGCCGAGAGGCCGGAGACCACCGTGTCAGGGTGACCCTGACATTTGAAAAAACTCTGAAACTCAAGAAGGAAACTCTCAGAGTGACCCTGTTTACCTCGATCTCGACAGGGTTCCTGGAACAAATCAGGGATCTGCATTTTTAACCCGAATTATATCCGTTTGTAAGCATTTATTATGGGAAAAAGGTTTCCACTTTTGCCCAAGAGTTAAATAATTAAATCCAATCAATTCAAGACATTCTTGCAGAGCAGCTTTCCGGAAATATGGATTCAGAACCTTTCTGAGCAATCTCAGGGTGACGATGGAGTGGGGAACCAAGACTCAAAAGAGGAACCCGTCCTTGGCGGACATCAGAAAGCAGAATGTGTGAGATAACTGAGTCCAGACCACTGAGGATTTGTCTTTTGAAACAGAATCACATACAACAGGGACGGATGAATACTGGCAAAAGACTTGATAATCTACATCAGGCCAGTTTGGTGATATATGTGCAAAGCAATGGATCTGATCACCTAAACAGCACACATTCAGTGGTTGTGTAAGAGGAACTTTCACAGTAGACTGACGATGAGCATCATCACACCATGCACTGTACCCTGTAAAATAAGACAAAATAATAGTGGCTATTTCCTGTTATCTGTAATCTGTAATTTTGTTTGATTACTGCCTCAGTATTTTCTTAAAGGTATTATTTTGGAAAAAAATGTTAAAAAGCCATTCTGGGTAAAATGAAAAATGGAACCGTTGCTACATTTGTTGTGAACATGCCTTGTAAAAAGGGGTCTGCTGACGTCCAGCAAAAGAGATTTTCTGGTTGAAAGACATGGAAAATTCCCTTCAGAATATGTAATTTGAATGTAGGATGAACATTTGATACTTCAGGATGGGCTACAGTGCTTTTTTTTCCCACCAGCTTCTAATGCAGGAAGCCAGGTATCTACTATTACTCCTAGAAGGCTGAACATGACCTCTGTACTTATTACCCTCTGTACCAATGGAGTTCTAATTGCCACAAGGCTGATTGTTTGATGCATTGTGCCTAATGCATGCTGGATGGTGGAGTGAGAGAACATTGAGGTTTACACAAAAAGGATTCCGATCAGGATGAGTAATGCGAGGCAGCACTGCAGAATATTACATAACCTGACAAATACCTTATTAAATACTACTTTTTAGTCCAGAGTGCCCCTTTAACAGATACTAATGTTGAACTACTTAGTCCTGGGCAGACCCTGTCTTCTCTGGCTTTAAAGGCTAATTATTCAGAGAGCTTGTAAAGAGGTCAGACCATATATGGATTATTGATGTACTGTTTGGGTTTACAGGCAGGAGGGATTGTCTTAATTTTTTAAAACTTAAAAATAGAAAATTGATGAGGACATGACCGAAGCGTTTACCGAAACATGAATGACTCATTTGTCAACTGTGATCCACATTCAAAAGAGATTCTGCAATGACTTCAGACTCTTTTTTCTAAAGACAAAAATGGTCCCACAGATACTCCTGTAATCCACACCTATCTGCACCAGCTAAAAGGCTTCCGTGACAAGTGGCTCCTTTTTCTTCTTTTCTTTTCGCCAAGGGGGAAAGCACATCGGAGTGCAGATCTGATATTAGTGGTTTTTCGGCTGTGGTTAGAGTTAAGGAGGGATAAATGGAATGTGATTCAATCAGATATCCCCCCAAAAGGAGTCTGACGGTAAATATAATTCCTCAAATCAGCAATATAAGATCTGACTTTGACTTTGAATAGACTGTATTTACCTTTATTACACCTATCTAAGCCCTTTTTGTGTATTTTACTCTGACGCTAAGTACTGTGTATGACAGCTTATTTATTTTGTACAGTAAATATATTTGTACTGTCAAGTATGCCATGCATGATCTGCATACATGACTTTCTGTTTGTCAGTATTGCCTCTCCTTACCCCCCTCTGCATTATGTAAATGTATCAAAAATTACCTACAGAAAAGGTAAAAAAAAAATGTTCGTGCATATTATTTACATACATGTAAACATCATTTTCATAAAAATGAAGCACCAGTGTGCACGGTACAGCAGTGTTGTGTTGCATTCCTTCCCTTCATAAAAAAAAGGCCATGTAGATGAGTTCTTGCAGTTCGTTTTCTCAAGCCCTCTATTTGAATAAATACATGTTGATGAACGCTGTGTTTTTGCATATCTGACAGATGCATATTTGGAGCATCAGGGCAAATCACCACACTGAAGCCCTGAGATGCGTTCTCGCGTTTGTTGATCGGTTCTAAACTAGGCTTTCGGCCAATTAGCCAACCACTTCCCTGTTGATGACTTTCTGAATCTCTATCTCCAGCACTGATTGCGTTCATCGTCCGTAAAGAACACAAAATAAGATGAGAAACTATATTAAATATAGGATATTTATTTTTTTGAGCCACTGTTCTTGTGGGATTTAAAAAAGGTACCACACTGTGATAAGACTACTCCTACAACAGAATTAGAAATGGTGAAAATGTGTAGTTTAATGGTTACTTAGGTCTTAGCGTGTATAGAGGGCTGAAAACTTTTCACCAAACTTCTCCTTTCACTTAAGGAAACAAGTAAAGTTAAGCAGTGAACAGTTATGGACACTCATAGTACTGTTCTATTAAACTGAGTACAAACGGTGCTACCAGAGAAATATTACTAAACGGGCTCCGGTTGCTAATTGCTAACAAGCAGCGCCATGTAGCTTCGCCTGGGTCCTAATGCCCATCTGCTACCTACAGCAGATTCAACAGCCACTACATCTATATGGTTCAACCTCAGATCTTGTTGATTACTGATCTTACTTTGTCCACTGATCATACTTTTGCTGACAGATCAGCACCATCAGCTATTTATATAAAACAGCTGAATGTTAGAACTGCTTAATGTTGATTTAAGGCATTTATTACCTGGTTATTAATCATTCACAACTTAATTGTAACTACTAACCACAGAGCTGCTGTTGACCAGATATGTTTTGATGGTTGGCCGTTCTCAGCAGTTACACTGATCTGTATAAAACTCCATAAGCGTTGCTGGGCCTTATGCACTCTGCAATACCATACTAATAGCACTTCTGGGTCCACTATCAAAATAAAATGGTCAACAGCTGTCCTGTGGTCTAAAACGGTTCATTAAATGGCCAGTGAGTGGCCAATAAAGGTGGCCAGTAAAGGCAAAGCATTTCCGTGAGATAGCATGGTTGTTATAAAACCAGTGTTTGGAAAAACACACAAACATTGATTTTACAGGGAAAAACATTTGCGTTAAAAAAATATACTCACACTGTGGATTCAAACGGGCGATCCTCTGATTCTCTTCATTCAGTGCATGACGTCTTGCCTCTGAACCACAGAGGGGGCGTTAACCTGCAGTCTCTTACCAGTCCATTTATGGGTAAGGACGTCTGAAAGTGCCCATAGCCGCATCCACAGACTGATTATCATTCATTAAACCACAAACGTTTTTATAATTTCGCTCCACGTTTGTTTCTCTGTGTTTGGGTCACCTCCGGCCACCTTAGCTGGGGTGTCACAGACTGTTTCTCTGACATATATTTTGAAGGCGACTTGACCCTCCGTTCTCTCTTACCATACATTACAGAGCCAACGCAACCACATGAACGGATATTTTAAACGAGCAATACTCTGATCAACTGATCAAAAATACCGCATATTAACGGACGTTTTGATATTGGACCTATGCCAGTATTTTATAAACCATAGGAGGAGAAGAGGTACTAAATTCAAGCTGTAAAAAATAATAATAAAAACACTTAAGAAGAGCAGTAGTGTGATTGCTGATGCTCATAACATGGTTAAAATGAAATGACGTAAATCACATTAAGATACTAAGTTACATGGAACACCTATCCCCACATATAAAGATGATTCAATTACATATTTTTGGACTTCCTGTAGTCCAGTGATGATGCCCAGACAGGTAGGCAGGGCAGCAGTGACTGAGCCAGAGAGGGGAAGAGGTGGAAGGAGTAATGGAGGAAGTGCTCTCATAATGCTCTGAATCACTTGTCATGACTCAGTTAGCCACCGATTCTTTCAGCCCTTGCAGAAACGGGTGAACAGCATGTGAAAGAGCGTGTGTGTGTGTGTGTGTGTGTGTGTGTGGTGCCCACCTGTGAGCACTACCTTCTGCAGGTAATGAAAAAGCCTAGCTGTTGTGATGATGTGGCAGACTTGCATTGTGTCAGAGCCAAACCATGTCCCCCTGAATGTATAGCTTGACACATTTTTGAGTCTAATACATACAAAAAGGAGCTATTTTGGTCCATCATTCTCTGAAACAGACTCTTAAGAGCCTATACAGTAATAAAACAGGGTCTGAAGGATTATTAGCTTGAATTAAACACTATTCCTTATTCTCCTCACTTTGAGAGAGTCTTCTATTCACACATTTAGAATGAAGGGGAAAGGAGAAAATGGAGCATTATTGTGTGGTATTCAATTATCCTCTTTCATATTGGTGTGAATGTGCTCCACTCTGACGTATCCTCGACCCTCACTGGCTTAGTGAACGCCAGGGTAAATGTTTTTTATTGTATATAAAGAACAGTACTGTCCACATTCAAGATACCTTGATTACCGCTGAAGGTCTGACAAACCTAACAGGATGACATTTAATGAAAAATACATATACAACAACTAGCTTTAACATATAGGTTTTTCAAGGTTCTTTTCCAGTTTTGAGAGTTCTTTCCTTTAAAATGTTTCTTCACACTCACACTCTTTTCCAAACATGTGTCACGAGGCTGGCTGCGAGGCATACATGACAGACACTAACTTATATACACGAGACCGGGCAGGGGAAACACGAGGCAGCTGGGGCACAAACAGGGAACAGGTGGGGAACCAAGACCACGTGACAACAGGGGAACGGAACAGGAACCAATACACAGACATATAAGGGCCTAAACACGACACAGGGGGAACCTAATAAACGTGACACAAACAGAACCAAAACATACACAGCAAACTGAGAAAACAAGACACACACAAGGGAGAAACTAATCCAACAGAACAGGACTAAAAGGCAGGGGGATCAGCATGGCTGCTGGCCGGACCGTGACAACATGGTCCTTTGGAGAACCAAAAAGGTCTTCTGTGGTATCACCCAAAGAACCAAAAAACCCCCCCAAAAAAAACAAAGAACCCTGTGGCACCTTTATTTTAAGAGTATCATTCACAAAAACAGTTTTCTACCCACCCTGAGAGGTTCTTGATGGATCCAAAGGTAGTTATTTCTTGACGCTGTGCAAAGAACATTTTCTGGCACCTTTATTTACTGAAGATGTACAGCTCTTCTCTTTCAGATCCCCAATTATATTGCAGTGCTGTTGTTTTACTACAGCCCTTTTCTATTCGGTGTGTGGAAATTAGTGGTGGGCTGCTATCGATGTTAACGTGCTGCGTTAATGTGAGACTCTTATTGGGCGATAAAAAAAATATCACGGTTAATCTACTCACAAAGTTGCGTTGGGAGCTGGGTCTATACTACGCAAGCTATGATGACTTTCACCTTGATATTTTAGCGTGGATGTATGCCTAGCCGAATTACACTGTAGGGGGCGAGAACGAGTCTTCTGCCTGCTGTGAAACAGGGACATCACTAGGACGGAAAGACAAGCGGGGCTTAGCGCCCAGGTCTGTAGGAAGGAATTAGCGTGTATAGAGGGCTGAACACTTTTCACCAAACCTTTCCTTTCACTTAAGGATACAAGTAAAGTTCAGCAGTGAACAGTTATGGACACTCATAGTATTGTTGTGCTGAACTGAGTACAAACGGCGCTACCAGAGAAATATTACTGAACGGGCTCCGGCTGCTACTCGCTAACAAGCAGTGCCGTGTAGCTCCTCCTGGGTCCTAATGCCCGCCTGCTACCTACAGCAGCTTCAACAGCCACTACATAATTTTAATTCAATAATGAGAGCTAGACTTATTATTTTACATTTCAGTTCATAGTCTTGTTTCTATTTGTAAAGTGTGTATCTGTGCTCATTGATATCTTGTATGAAATGTTTGGATATATAATCTAAAAATAGTAGAATAATGACTATATATTTAGGGTGGTTTGGGATCATTTTGGAGGAGGCTTCAGACCTTTGGCAGAATTCAAATGAGCCATTTTAATCTAGATGCATTTTAAAAAATGTTCACCTATATTAATCTAGATTAATTCCAAGATTACAGTGATTAATCTAGATTTAAAAAAATAATCTATGCCCACCTCTAGTGGAAATATCACAGTTTTACACAGTTCCCCCTTATCTGAGTTAGGGCTGTTTACTTCTTTAGTTTGGCAAAGAAGCTCTGAGGTTTAGAAGCTGTGAGGTTAATCAGTGCCGTGGCTCCCAAACTATAGAGCTCTCCTCCGCAAACCCTCCATGACTGCTGCTCATCTTTCAAACGTGATCTCAAGAACTTTCTTTTCAATGAATACTTCCCATCCACTATGCCTATATAATATGGATTTGTGTGTTTTTTTCCCTTGCTTTGTAAAGCGACCTTAGGTTTGTGAAAGGCGCTATGTAAATCTAACCTATTATTATCATTATTTTATTATTTATTATCACGACTAACATCTATTTTGAAGGCTGACTTTTGTTCCTTTGTCCATAGCATGAATCCCTTTAACATGTTTATTTCTAAAACGTATGGATTTTTTCTTTGATTCACTCTTTACAAAATTAAAATAAACTGTTCTTCAAAAAGTATTTAACTTTTGAGAAGAAGTAGTCCTGACAATAGTATATTCTTAATGATACATTCTTAAATTTCTTAACCTTACAGTAGCTTCTCTCTTCTCTTAAGAGCGATAAGAGCTGAGCTTCTTTCCCACTTCCACCCACTTCCAGAGGATTTTTTCCCTGTTGGCTATTTTCATTATGTTTGATATTTTTCTTCCATTTTACTACCCACTGAGTAGATTAAACTGAATAATGTAAAAAAAAAAATAAAAAAAACTTGCAAGTATGCCAGCAAAGGATGAGACAAAAAATTCTATCTTCTTGCTGCAGATTTCTTCTAACATAGAGTGTAGAGCTGGGATACCTTTTTCGGATTTGGCTCCCTCTGAGTCACTCAGTAAAGTGATCCGGATATGCGAATCACTTGAGTCACTATTGCCAAATTGACAGCGGCCAGTCAAATTACCATGGCAACCTGACCTAGTAGACCTCTCAAGTGATAATGGCCAAAACAAAGCTCATTCAGGCATCATTTAGCATAATATTAGACCAACAAGCCTATAATGGGTCTAATA
>JBBPCW010284555.1:0-10758 GCA_037974425.1 Phenacogrammus interruptus
TACTCGTACTCGTCAAAAGTGCTTTATCCGTACCGGATACTCGTTTCAGCCGAGTATCCGGCTCATCTCTAATGTTTTGCTTTTTCTGTTTTCTGTCTATATTCCAGCGTTCGCTGAAGATCCCTAGTTTCTCGTTATGCCCTTTGTGTTTACTTCTAGGAGTCTATGTTCCCCTTGTGTGGCCTTTGTGTATTTGTGCCTGTTCTGTGATCACGTTCTCCCTCCATGCCTCCCTGTCTGCTCTGTGCCCCTGTCCTGTCTGTGTGTGGCCCCTGGTGTAGCTTATCTTGTGTTTGTAGGTAGGTATGTCCTGTGAATGTATTTCATGTTTGCTCTGTGTTTCCCGCGCTACCTCTGTGTCCCTGCCTGCTCTGCCTATCCCTGTCTTCCCTCCAGGTCCCAGCCCCATGATCCCCTTCAGTCAGTTCCTGCCTGCCCTTCCCGTTCCGGACCCATGTTCCTGCTTTGCCCTCCTCATGTGTGTGCCCTGTTTATCCGTTATGGTTCATGTCCAGTCGCGTGCCCCTGCATAGTTTGTGTCTGTGTCCCTGTGTAGCCCTGGTCCCTAGTGTTCCCTAGTAGACCCACTATGAGTCCCCCTTGTCCCTGTCTGGCCCTAGTCACCTGTCTGTTGTTCCTGTCCCTGATCACGTGTACTTTGTGTTCCACCTGTGTCCTGTTTAGTCCCTGATGTGTCAGTGTATTTAAGCCTGTGTCCTTTCAGTTCACATTGTCTGTCCATCATCTATGTTGAGCTTCTGTGTAAGTGCTTGATGTTAGTCTCGTTCCTGCCCTGTCTATGCCCTGTACCTGACCCTGATTTCTGTTTTGGCCCGTGTGCCCTTTTTTTTTGAGTTCTTAATAAATATCACTGCAGCATGAAGCCCTGGTGTCCAGCCTGGTTCCAAGAGAGCTCTGTATGGAGGGTGGTATGTTGGCGCAGTAGTTTACTGTGTTCTCACATACCCCTTTTCCACTGCAATGGTTCCCGTGCCGGTTCCCAATTTCAGAACCAGTGCCGCGCTTTTCCACAGAAAACAAGCACTGAACCGGTCCCTTACCTTTGCTGGTCTTGTAGCGAGAACCTGTGACGTCACGAAGGGTGGGCGGGGTCTTGTACGTAATCGTTGCCTATGTCAATCTCTTTAACGGTAATAATACGCTGAATAAACTGCATTTGGATACAGAAATAAATTCTCAAAGTTTGGAGAATAAACAGCAAGCAGGAACTGTGTTCGGTCATGTTTGTTTCTGTTTAGTGGGCGTGGCCTGTCACGTATTATCATGCGGCTCCCGCTGAGCTCCTGTTTAGTGTAAATGCAGGCCAGTTCTAAGCTGGTTCCCAGTTCAAAAAGGGATAAAAGTATGACTGCGTCCGAAATCGCATACTACATACTACGTACTACATTTGAATTAGTATGTACTGCTCTACCATTAAAATAGTATGTACTATATAGTATGAATGAGGGTAGAATGAATGGAATTCGGACGTACTACGTCCGCTGTGTTGATGTTGTCACGTGTCATGTGTCGTCACAGCAGCGCGTTATTTTTTTACCTTTACAGAGGGCATTTACTCACAAGTGTAATTTAACTAGAATGAACGTGTAATTTAATGTTTTCTTTAAGGTACGTACACTTGAAAAGAGACGCGTCTCCATTTTCCACCATTTTTAGAATCTGCCGTCGCGTCTCCCGCTGCCTTATGGGATAGTGCAGTGTCCATCGAATGCATGCTACAGAATTCAGCCAGAAGCAGTAGGTCATCCGGGAACTTCTCGCCTACTGTATTTCCTATACTACGAATTCGGACATAAAACTCGCCTTGCATACTGTTTTTGCATAGCAAGTATGCGATTTCGGATGCAGGGTATGAGGGTCCTTGACCAGGTGGCCCCTTGTCTGGCCCCTTGACTTCATTTTGCATTAAAAATTCCTTTCTCTTGAAATGGTATTAAATTATCATATCACAGCAATCATACAGTCAAAAAATAAAAAAGGAAAAGGAAAGATGGTATTTCACCTGGAGAGATGGAATTTCACAGTTGCTCCTTTATGTTTAGAGACCTCAAAGATAGTTGACAATGGATATCTTATTGTAATTGCAACATTAGTGACAGCCATTTTTTTTGTGTGTTCCTTTGATGGGTGACACTTGAAACAAATGCACCAAACACATTGAGCTATGTGTGAATCTTGCTCAAAGAAAACCAGTTGTGGTGTAATATCGCAAATTGATGGGTATTTTAAGAACAACCTCACTCTTTATAGATCTGACACTTAGCATCAAGTGTGATCTTTATCGAGAAGGAGATTAAGACAGCATGCAAAAAGGACTGTGGGAAATATGTGCAATGTCCTTATTCCACATTATTTTCAGATGGGAGAACAAAAAAATGCAGAACAGCATGCTTACCTTCATATTATACAGAAGGCCATTTTTAAAAGTGTCATCTACAAAGGCATCTTAATGCAAGGCCATTCATTAAATAAAGCTTTGAAGACGTGAAGAACTTTTGTGAGTTCAGCTCTTGTCTCTTGTCTAGCCTAATCTTCTCTGAGAGGTAAGAGGAGGAATGCTTAGGAACACGGAGAAGGCCGCATTAAGGGGCATTAGCAGGCTTTTAATCTAAGTTCCTGCTGATGGGCTGTCAGGCACAAAGGCCTGTACAGATCTCACCTGAGAGCTGAGTCAAGACCCACTGCAGGCGTGACCTTGAAAAATGACTATAGATTTCTTCTATGAGCCTGGATATGATTTCGCTGAAGTGCAAGGCAGACTCATCGATGCTAACAAGCACCCCTGTCCAGAAAACAGTGACAGACAAAGTACAAGAATACTGTGCCATAAGTGAATGTGAAATATTTCTTTGGTAAAAACAGAAACCATATTTAAATGAGACAGAAAATACTTATGAGAGGCTTATGAGATTAGCAAGTAAAATGAAAGACTTTTAATACTGTGTGTTCAATGTTAATGAAACGTGAATTCTTTGAATATTTAACCCTTAGAACATGAGCAGCATCATGCTGAGCTTTGTTTGGTGTTCCTACATCATGGAACCAAACCATTGTAACATAAAAATACATAATAATAACCGCTCCAGGGGTGTTAAATTGCATATGCCCATAATTTTAGGTAATGGGGAGAACCCAGGAGAACTTTCAGGATAATCTCCATCCTCACGTGGGGGGGTCCGGAGAGTGACAGAGCAGCGGTATTCCTAGCGAATGAGCAGCAAACGTTGAGTGTGTAGGAGAGCAAACTCTGGTTTTAGACTGTTTTACATCACTTTTTACTAGATTTTACTAATTCAACATTTTTAATTTGGGCTGAGTGCTGGATATGTGGCCAATAGGATGCTCAGGGGCAGAGAGGAAACTGAAGCCAGCTTTATCAGCACTAGAGGGGAAACATATACTACAGCATTATAAAATGAACAGTGTACAAAAATGTTAAGACGAACATATAAGTGTAAAGTGACCATTTGTCATACATGAGCACACCACAGCACAGAGTATGAACAGCATGATATTCTGTCTCTATATTTAACCCAGGAACACAGTGCCTGGGGAGCAGTGTGTGGGGACCTTGTACTTCAGAGGTGCCACTAGCAGTCCTGGGATTTGAACCACCACCTTCTGATTGCAGGGGGTCCTCCTCAATTACTAGTCCACCAGCTGCCCCATTATGCCCCATACATACTCACCACTATCTTGGTTTATCTCCCGCATGATCTCTGAGCATGTCATCCTCATTAAAAATGCGCTGGAGATAACAGTGACAGATCCCAAATACCAAACTTTACACAACATAACAAAAAAAAAAGTAAAGAGGAGCAGAGGGAGAGAAAGAGCAAGCAAGCTGACAAAGAGCATATTTAATGAAATCTTAGACATTAATACATTCTGAAAGAGCATCATTGATAAGAGGAGGCGTCATCGCGTCTCTCCAGTAATTGCTGGGAACCTAGCAAAATTTATCGAGACCATAGGAACAGTTTGAAAACTCATTTTTTAGGAATTCCACTTAGTAGATGACACGCAAAATAAACATGCAAAACTTAAGTTTATAAAAGCTCCGGGTGTTGCTCTGATCTCTAAAATATCACAGCAGTGCACGGATCTTTCGGAGGACTGGATGTCCCAACACATGCGGCTCAGAAATAACAGTGAATTCGGTGACAAAGGTACAAATTATTCAAATAAACAATGTCAAACATGACGACTTTGAACCAAAAGCCTTTTTAAAGATTTTACTTTGTTTGCTTGTTTTTGTTTTGCACAGTTTTGTGTCTCACTGCTGTGGAGAATGCAAATTTACTGTTGTCAAGAAGGAATCTTTTGATCAGTCTCGTTTCAAAATTAATGAGCCACCAGGGCAGTATTAAAAATTTTATGAAGTTTTCCCTTAAACTTATGTAGCCGTTTGAGTAGGGCATCACAGACCTTAACCACAGATTAAAAATTACTTTTCCATCGAGTGATCAAGGAGACACACTCTACTACAGCTAAAGCCAGCCAGAAACTGTACGTATTTTTCAGTAGGTTTTTTTTTAAGATGTTACTGTTCTGGCTCTCCACTCATCTATATTGGATGTGAAATGCAATAAAGACTTCAAAGAGCACAAGACCAGCTTTAATTCATCCAACGTCGTGTCAATTTTCGATGATTCATATAGACACTTCAGGCGTTTTTACAGAATTGGAGAAATTAATATAGGCTTAAATACATTTTTAAATGCATTTTACATGACCCAAAGACTAGAAGTTGCCGCCTTTGCCTTTACTGTAGCCATTTTCAATTCCTGCTCATTTAGAAGCTTTCTTTCCTTCCATTTTGTAGTGAGGTTATACCTTTTGGGTGACTGGCCTGCTGCTATTTATGATATTTGGTCAATTCCAAGCAGTTAAATCCCTTAGCTGCTGGTGGCTGATGCTTCAACATGCTTCACAAATTAAGTGGTAGTCGGAATTATGATCACTCCATACTTTCCAGGGTCATCTTATAGGCCCATAATACTGGAAATGTGTGCTTTTGATTTTAGCAAGCTCTAAACTACCTTTCTATTCTTGAAGTAGCTACTTGAATCCAGTGATAAACCAATCTAACCCGTCATTCTTTTTATTATAGTAGTTTTTGCAAGAATTCAAAACAGTTTTCATGATTGAAAGTGATGCCTTCATACACTACTGTGGTCTAACATGGTCTGTTCAGTTGTTTGCTACTGCTGAATTCAACACTTCAGTCTTGCTTCTTCATAAACTATATCGGCGAAAGTATTGGGATGCATGACCTATATAGCGACAGGCATTGCATTCACATACATAGACCTCGCAACTATAACAGCTATCACTCTTCTTGGAAGGCTTTCCACAAGATTTTCTGTGAGCATTTTTGCCCATTCATTCTGTAGAGCATTTATGAGGTCGGGCACTGATGTTGGATGAGAAGGACTGCCTCGCAATCTCTGTTCCAGGTCATCCTAAGGTGTATGATGAGGTTGGGGCACGGGCTCTGTATGGGCCAGTCTAGTTCTTCACACCAATCTCATCCAACCATGTCTTTATGGAGCTCGCTTTGTTCACTAGGGCAAGGTCATGCTGGAATAGAATAGGTTCTTCCCCAAACTGTGTCTACAAAGTTGGAAACATGTCCAAAATGTCTTGGTTTTCTAAAACATTTTGTCCATATAGTGTACTGAAATGTTGACACTGACTGTTTGACATTGTCATTGACACAGACATTTTATTGACCTTCCTTGGTCCTCATTTTGAAAGACAACATACTCCAGAAACAAATATTTAGACATTTATTTTTATACACAGCTATCTGAGTAGACACTTAACTTCACTGTCCAATTTCTTATAGGCTCTTGAAAGGAAAAGACTAATTAGAAAAGATATTGTACGCTGTAACCTCATAATCACTGTTTCGTTTCCAAATTCCATGCAGGTTTATACAAATGAAACAGCCAACATTGTGTCTCTGACCAATTACAGAACCCACTGTATGTAACAACCCCTGCTTGCATTCATTGCCAAAGTAATTTCATCTAGATTCTCCTTTGACATTTCACTGGCAAACAAGTATAAGTTTGCAAAAAGGCTATTCTGCAAATAGCAAATGTGTTTGTTACACATTTTTTCCTCTGTCCCAGGTTGGATTTTGATATTTACAAATGGATATTGTTCACACCTCAAGATGTTAAGCCCCCAGGCCTCAATCAGAAGCTCATGGAATAATTAAAAATGCCTTTGCTTTTCCTTCTAAGGAAGAATACAGTGGGCATATTTCATGTTTCTTTGTTTAAATAAAAAGTACAATTCCAAAAACTGGTTGATCTACCAGTCATAATGATTTTATACCTCAGGCATGAGAATAATAGCTCAAATACTTTCAACATATCAGCAAGATAACAGCAGAAAGGAACATATAAGAGGAAACACAGAGGTTTAATTGCAGTTTTTGGGCTGAATCATTTCAAGAATGGTCCAGTAATGCATTCAGTAGATGTAAAGCCCCCAAAGAAAAGACTCAAACTGTAGGGGTTTGACCTGGTAAGAAAGAAAATGCTGCCTTTGACTAATTTAGTCTTCTTAGAATGGAGAGGCTCTGCAGTAAGTCACGCCCGTACTAACAAGATCACGGTCACGCTCTGAGAAATTGCTTCTCGTAAGCCACTTTCACATTAACAGAAGCGTTTTCTCACGGGCTAACCTTTAAAATTCATGGTAAGCAGTCCATTTTAAATGTGTCAATGTTGATGATGGCAACAAACATGAAACACTGTACAGATAAAAACACTTCGCTAGCATCTGTTCTCTTTTGCACAGTATTTCTATCATCTCACACAATGGCACACTTGAAATTTAACATGATGAGTTTGAATTTAGTGTAAACTAAAAGTCTGATCAAGCACTCTGCGGTTCTGCAGTTTCGGTTTTAGAAAAGCTATGTGCACTTTATTCAGATAAGGGTAATACTTTTGAATATAAAATAATGTACTTATTTTTAAAAATTAGTAGTTGAATTTAAATTTCTGTGGGGAAAAACACCCTTTTTTTTTTAAAAAAAATAAATGTAAACACACATTTTAATTTAGACCTTTAAAGGGAGTTTACTATATAACTAAATACCATATTAAATTTATGGATCTCTCTAGCAAATTTTGAGAAAAATGTCCATCAACCCTAAAGCTTCTCTGGAGTTTTCTGATCTCTGTGTCTACAATGATCTCTGTTGATCCCTGTTGAAACCACTCAAGGTAGTAACTCTGTGTGTAACCTTTGGTCCAGTTGTGGCCCATATTTAGAAGTCACTAAGTGGGTACTTCTCCACCTCTGCTTCACTGCCCGCTTTTGACCCTTACTCAACTTGAAATTGGCTGAAAGTCTGGTTCATACCACTCTAACCACTTCTCTTCATTGCTGCAGTTTCATCTTTGTAGAATTTCAGCTTAAACATTGTGTACACATTAATAGGCCACTGCAGTCCCACACTAAGCAATCATTATATGTGATGAGATGGGGGTCCTACAAAATAGTTCTTAAAACTGTGCCAACAAACTTCACTGATGTCTGGATGCAGTTGAATAGAAATTAATTCAGAGAGGAATCATCATACAATATATTGGGAAGTATTGGGATACCTGACTGTTACACCAAAAAGAATAGGAATAAGAACAGAAACAGGAATTTCTGGCCATTCATTCTGTAGAGCATTTATGAGGTCATTTATGAGGTTTCACGAGAAGGTCTGGCTCACAATCTCCACTCCAGTTCCTCCCAAAGGTGTCAGATGGGATTGAGGTCAGGGCTCTGTGTGGGCCAGTCAGGTTCCTCCACACCAAACCCATCCAACCATGTCTTTATGGACCTTCCTTTGTTCACTGGGACACAGTCATGCTGGAATAGAAAAGGTTCTTTCATAAACGGTGTCCACCAAGTTGGAAGCATGATATTGTCCAAGATGTCTTTTTATGCTGAAACATTTCACTGTGTGTTGTACTTGTATGACTGCATTTGACAAATAAAGAATCTTGAATCTTGTAACATTCAAATGGCCCTTCACTCCAGGGAGGGGGGCTTGCCTAAATCCTTAAAACCAGTCTGTAACAATACTTTTGTCCAGATAGTGTATGTCTGCTTAAAAAGTAAAATGACCGTATCACTAAACCAATGGCTAGTTTTTGAGAAAAAACTTGGCCATGCTTGTCATCTGCCTACAAAGGAATTCATTATGTCAGTTGAGGTGAATTTTGTGTTACAGTCACTAGGAAAATGCACATTAAACTTAAATTGAACATAAATCTAAGTCTTACTTAAACAATAGCCATCATAAAGGATGATATCATATCCTGACATTTGAAATGCAAACAGAATTTTTCAAGTCAAGAAGGCATTTATTGTCATTCCAATCATCCACACAGCACACACTGAAACAAAACAAAGACCATGCTGCAACACAAACAGGAACAAAAACAGAAACACAAGACTGCATAAATGCAGGCATGACACAGCATGCCACATTTAACACTCAGTAGGTGTCATTATAGGGATAACAAACAGATATAAAATGTATTTGCAAAAGTGAAAATCTATTCTTTTTTCTTTAAATTGCTATGTGTGCATCATCTCAAGTATAACTACAATCTGCATTTGGAAAAATGAAAGAAAACACAGTCTCAGCTGGGAATTCCTACTCAGAAAGTCGAGATGGTGTTCAAGTTCTGTCTATGATGACAAATCAATATGGCTGCTCACTCAGTTAACAGTAATGAAGTACCATTTTCTCCTCAATTTCAGATCAATCAGCATTCAGACACAGTGGCTGACTGCATCTATAACATAGACCATAAGGTTTGAGAAGGTAAATACATCATGGCTGTTAAATGTATGACATACTCTGTTAGCCATAGCTGGCCAATCTGTTCCGCAGTAATTAAGTCTGTACACAAAGGCCTAGTTTCCTTAGAATCTCTCTTTCTCTCTGGGTCAACCAGAGGAGGATGAGTTCCAATTTGATTCTTGGTTCCTCATGGGGTTTCATCCTCCAGCTGTAGGGAGTTTTTCCTCACATCTGTTGCCTTTGCTTTGTTCTGTAGGGGGCTGGACCTGGATTCGATAATACTTTATAGGGTGAGCTTTTTTACTTTCAAGTCAAATAAAGCAAAAACTGCCAAAAGAACATCACAGTGGATGATACCTCAAAAAAGAATGCTTGTAAATTAGATTTTACTTTGATAAACATTTTTTAAAGTTTAAAGAACATAGACATCATATTAAAATTCCGTTTCAAATAAACATTTTTCTTAAAAGATTCAAGCCAGGAACCAACAAGGACCCTGTATTTAAGAGTCCAGCCCGAAAAATACTCGTGCTAACAAATGCGCTGCAATTTTTCTTCCACAAGTTTCAGCCACAAGCACTGCCACAGGCCGAAATTAGAAAGCTATTTTCTCAAGAGAATCCAGTTTTGTGAAATGCCTACTAAAGCCATTTTTATTTAGTTGCAGTTATAAAACTACAAAAGGTTAGAAGTATACAAAAGTAATACACATATATTCAATATTTTCTTCACAAACTATATCACTGATTGCAGTCCTCTATACCTGGTCAGAAATGGGGACATCATGATTGCAGGGTATTACTCCTCTGAGGAGTCTGACCTGAAGCTGCATCTCGGAGAACTGGGAACATCACTCTAGGACACACAGAACAAAAATGGGACATGCTGAGTTCTTACAGACCTCAACAAGAGCTGTGCACATTAGGACCACAAGACAACAAGGCTGGGAATTGGGACAAGTGGATTCAACAAACTGTGGTCTACATTTATGCAACGTCAGCACAAGATGCAGCTATCTAGGCTATTTCTGTACTTTCTGTGTCAGTTGAAAAAAATGGAACTTTCCTCAGAAGTTGCTTGTTCACAGCAACCAGTACATCAAAATAAACAGCAAATATGATGAACACCAATAAATATATTCTTTTTCTGAATCATTGCTGACTCCTCACTCACTGGCTATTATTTACTTAATAATACACTTAATTTATAGGTTCCTCCCCTCAAACAGTAACATCAGTTGTAGAAGGGTTAAACTCACTATGGTAAAGTTCCATTACAGCTATGAAAAATTAATGTACACAGTCATTTTTTACTACCATATTGCACCACTCCTATGTATTATCTAACAGCTTAATATTTTACTTTATTCATTAATTCATTCTTTTGTTTCAGGTTTTCTTTCAGATTAAAGATGCATATAGAAAACTTCTTTCTCCTTAGATGGTGTTCAACATCTGAAAGATTTGTGATCCAAAAAGTACTAGCATCACAACACATTATAAATGTGTGGAATAAAATGTGTGGGCTTTGGCATTAGCTCCAAGGTGGCAGTGTCACAAATGTGTCACAACTATCTATGTGTCATATTGTTTTCCTTAAAATGAACCTGCTTAGCCCTTAAGAGGTTATTGCAAACTTGAAATGTGTGTTCAAACAGTGTAAAAAATTGAGTGTCTGGAAACTTTTGATGGAAATCATATTTGCTAGAAAAGAAAAGCTTGTTTAGAAAATATTGCAACTGGCCAAAACCTTTTACTGTTATGCTCATTACTATAATACCTAAGAAGATACTAAGAATTGTATGTACTGTATGTATGTTTGTATGCATGCATTATTATTATTATTATTATTATTATTATTATTATTATTATTATTATTATTATTATTATTACTAGTATGTTTCAAAT
>JBBPCW010284573.1:0-10758 GCA_037974425.1 Phenacogrammus interruptus
TATAATCACTATGTAATTTCAATGTATTTACTCTGCTTTGAAATTGTCCATGACAGGGTGGACGTATTTTCATGTTTATTTTCATGTTGCATGTACAGTCGTGCATCTAGTAAAAGGTCCAGATCCCATATTCCGTCCTTTATTCCAGGCATGGGCACCAAATTCAACATGGCTTTCTATTTATTTCCCTCATCATTATAACTGCACTTGATACATTAGACTGAAAAATATCTGACACCCTGGCAGGAAAACAGAATGGGCTTTTATCCTTTAATACTATATTTACAATCATTTTTTAACCTTTTCAATTTATACACAATAAGATCACACAAGCTAGGTTTATTTTAAACTGAAGGCACATACATCAGAAACGTGACCTCTCCCACAACTGTTAAGCACATTTTACAGGAAATACTTCTCTAGCAGCAGCTTCAAAGACTGTGTACAGAGTTAAACTGATTGCATGTGACAAGTAAGTTTGTTCTTGATTCTTTGTATGCAAAGCTGTTACAAATGATAAATGTTAAATAAATAGTTTGGACGATTCTCGCAGCCATTTGCATCAGTGATAATCTGTTGGTTGAAAGAAGATGTTTGGAAGCCAAGTGCAAAAAAACTCAAGACCACAGACCAGCTTGAAGATTCAGAACTTGAATGTTGTTCATTCAATAAGATCCTGCAGAGAGCAAAAACATGGTTTTTGTCATTAAGAAAATATAGTGCTGTTCTTCTTTAGCCCCAGTGTATGATATGTCTTAAGTGTGACTGTACAGATGACACTCTTCTAATCTGTTTAGTTCCAGTAATACAACTAATTGTTTATTGGGTTGAACTGAACACTATGTATTGACATTATGTTTGAACCTCACACTCACATCATCTGAATCGTTTTGGAAGCTGACTCGGTTACTGCAGGGTCTGCTCTCAGGGGTGGGGCAGGGCTCTTCCTCATGCAGCTGAAGTGCAGAAAAACGGTATGCCGCCGACCTGTGGAGGGCAAAGTTGAGTCTGTGAGATAAAGAAGCCTGCTGTGCTGCATGAAATTACCAATGGATTTCTCAGCGGTACCTTTGCCTGTTGTTCATTCTCCGGACTGCAATGGCCACTGCAATAATGATGGCCAGTACAATGCCCCCGACACTGACACTTATCACAATCTGCAACCACATCCCATCCTGTTAGTCTTTTTCTTATGACATTTATGTGGTTTTATGCACCAAAATCAGCTCAGTTTAGACAAATATTTCCAAACTCCCTTTATCCCTTACAATTAAACGGGTTGTCTTTGTTACTGTACCTTTAAGACTGATCCATGTAAATAATCTCTATTCTGTTTGACTGTCCTGTATTGAAAACACTCTTTATATTCAGAGTGAATGGTTGGGGTTAAACGTCTATAGACTTGACTGGGCAGACATTTCAAAACGAGACACGTTTTAAATTCAAAATCAGATGTTTTCACAGCTTTGTTTCCATACAAGCACTGGACAGACTGGGAAGTTAACAGAACATTTTAAAACTACGTAAATGAACAACACACTCTTATTTATTTTTCATGTAGTCAGCCAAGACAGGTTTGGACATAATCACATAACCTGAATAATCTAAAACAGTGTAGTATCACTTATCTTGCAATCTGAATGCTTTTGTTTTAAAGAAAACTGCAATACAGCATTAAAACCACAGCAAGTCTATTTGAGATCATGAAATAATGTGGTTGGCAACAAGTGTGGGATGATTTAGACATGCAGTTTGCACAGTTTTAACTGGGTGGAGGGGTTGGGAAGTGGTAGAAGCTTTAATTACTTGCTAGATGTTTTGGCCAGAGCAAACACAAAACATATTTTGGCTGATCCTGATTTTACACTTTACATCCGAACACTGTCTACATCTGAACACTGTCTACCTAGTACATTTATAAAACACACATAAACACAAAGTCCATGATCACTTAATGACAGAATTTAAAATCATTTCTAAATGACTGAATTAAATATAATAGTACACACTGGTATTTGAAGAGGATGGATGATGGAGTTCCCACAATGCTTTTTCGATCCATCCACTCGACGCGGGGGGCTGAAACCACCCTCGCACTTATCACTGGGGATCTTACGATACCTGTCCATAATGCACATAATAGTGTAATTGTGAGTTGCATCTGCGAGTGTATGTGTAGTAATGTACAAAAACAAGCTGTGACTAAAAGGAGCATTAGTGTACTGCAATAGAGGGGTGAACTGCAGATAACTTTAGATAACTGCAGTAAAATTAATTCATAAAACTATAAATTAATTTCAAAATTCATCAGCCTTCATCACTATTCATCAGTCATATTAACAAACCTATATTAAAGCTGGCTGCTGGTGAAGCTGTTGTTGCTTTATTTGTAAATGTATAACAAGGTGCATGAAATAAAACCCTACTAACTTACCCTAACGTCTGAAGCTCCTCTAACTCTCCGTTTAAACAGACCTCCAGTTTCTTGCTTGTGAAGTCGGCCTGTTCCACACATTCTGAGCTGTTTTCATGGCGATAGTAACCATAATCACTGTCAAAAAGAGACAGAGCCATTAAAGTAAGGCTCTAATTTTTTCATCGCTCCCAGAGAAAATCTGGCACAGAATATTCCAACTTAATCTTCCTACCACATGTAATCGTCCCTGGTACATGCACACGGGGTTTGCTGCCTGCTGACCACATATTCTCGTCCATTTCTGCAGACGGACTTCTTCTTCAACCTCCTAAATGTTTCTTTGTAGCCCAGGACACATCCATCAGTCTCTGAGGCTCCTCCATCATCAGAATGGGCCAACCAGTTCACATAGTCATCCTCACCACCTAGCACATCATCAAAAGACACCAAAACTTCAGAACGAAATAGCTTTACTCTACACTGCATTTCACTTCATTATACATTAAAACTAATGGAGAAATCCTTTTTTTAAAAACAGAAATTAAGTATGCATCCTGTAGGAACTTAAATATGGCACATCTATTGTCAATTTTAGCACACGATTTGTACAGAAAATGACAGCAGTAATTGTGCATTAAAATGTGCAGAAGTGTGGACACAGAAACCTGTATATGTTTATGGATATGAAATGGAAAATTTAAATGAACTGTACAATATACATATTGCTTTAGATGTTTATTATAATTTCTACTGTTAATTCAATGGCCTATATTTTAATTTCACAGTTAATAATGAAGCAGTTCTTGCAATGCTTCACTGTAGTGAACGTATTACTTGGTAAAATATACATTCAACATGTTTGCATTGTGTTGCTCTTCTTACTATGTACATCAACCTCACTTCCCCATTAACATCACCCCTAAAGATGATACAGGTCATATTTTCTTACACTCTCTGGTTAGTAGGTGGTCAAAATCTATGGTAACTGCAACCCACATGGGCTGATCGTCGTCTTCAGGGCGGTATCCGAACACGCTGATGTTCAAGGACTTGGTGCCAGGCTCAGATGCCAGGCCAGCAATAAATAAGGGCAGTTCAGTGAAATTATAGGTCTTCCAACACTGACCCTCATCTGTGGAGAACCTGAAAACAAAATATTTAAAAATGGCACTTGACACATATTTAGGATTTAGGCAATTCTGTAAATTATTTGCACAAAAATGTATTTGTCAGAAGCTTGTCAGGAAATAAGTGTGATATTTAATCATTCTTAATAATAATAAGAACTATGACAATTTACAGCAAAAACACACATTGTTTTCTGAACCTAATATTTTAGATGTGAGAAATTCTCATCACCCATGTGCAGTAATAGTAGGATTTACTTTATAGAGTTAATTGGCCAGTCTTTGTGAGCCTCCACAGCCGCTATTAAGCCCCCTGAATCCAGTATGCTGTAGTAGTGGGGTCCCTTTAGTGTGGCCATCCAGTTGTAGCCCCCATCAGACGACACATACACATCCGGTTTAGATGCTGAAATGGAGTCTCCAACACAACCTGCAAGAATAAAGGTCCTTTAATACAAATGCTGTTCTGGTGCTCCTCAAATTGCAGGTACCCTATTCAGTAAATGACATGAAGACTTACCACTTAGCATTATGAAACCATTTGCAAATAACAGGTCAATCATCAGCTTTTTCATGCTGATTTAAGATCTGCTTTCAGTTTTTTTCAGTCACATCAACTTTTTGAATTATTAGTAATTTTAGATTTGAAATAGACTTGCATGCGGTTTTTATTAAGCCACAGCACCAATCAAGTAACTGTTTCATTATTATCAGTGCGAAGTCAGACAGGCATGAAAAACACTACAGAACCTACAGAAACTTGTCTCTAATGATTTTCACCTGTTGACCCGTGTAATCAGCCACACACAGCATGCCCATGATTGTTGAGATGTACAAACATCCTTATGAAGGTTCCCAAATGCTTCCAAAAAAGCAGACGTATGTATCAGACCTGTGGGCTGTGTTTCTGGGGCTGAGACTATGTAGTTGTGAAAGTGAGCGACAGAAGTGTGTATCATTTTTGGAATTTAAGGCTAGTAAATGGTTGAGGTTAGTTTGAGTGGGACCGTTACCGTGAGCAATGATCAGGCCAACAGCAGTGGGGTCGGACAGAGGCAGCATGGGAGAAATGCCGCTGTAGCGACTGTGCTCACCATGGATGTGCAAGTTACACTGAAACACACAAAGAAGGACATTAACTACCACCTACAAGTACGAGTTTCTTGTTATACTGTAATATTACACTGTGTGTGAATGTACCCTTTCAACAGCTCTTCCACATTCAACATTTTCTGGCTTTTTCAATGGTCTCCACTCTCCACCCTTATTAAAAGAGATGACTGTGGCAATGCGTCCATCTGCAACAAACAAAGTGCATTAGTATAGAGTTGAACTTCTGTTTGTGCGACCTGCCTAGGGTTGGGAATCCGTTACAAAGTAATTTGACAGATTTTAAAAAATGTTCATTGTTTATTTACTATCCAAAACATCCACCAAACATATAGAAACAATATAAATCAATATCTCAAGTATCAAACCGTGTATTTGTAACCATTTCATGTAATCACTTTCTGT
Organism: Phenacogrammus interruptus; assembly: GCA_037974425.1. Classification (NCBI taxonomy): domain Eukaryota; kingdom Metazoa; phylum Chordata; class Actinopteri; order Characiformes; family Alestidae; genus Phenacogrammus; species Phenacogrammus interruptus. The sequence continues at coordinate 5,059 of JBBPCW010284573.1, forward strand.
GAGGTACCCCAGTGTTCTATTCTTTTTTCTACTGAAATTCAAACAGTTCAAGTCCAATGAATAGCATGGACTGGTATAAAGGACAGTGCTGAACTGTGAGAGGTTTAAAAATGGTAAGTGACTAGTTTTTCCGGTTTGTCCTACAGCAAGATAGTGACCCAAAACATAAGTCAGAGCTCTGCCAGAACTACCTTGAACCGAACAGAAGAGTGAAAGCAAAGCAACCTATAAGTGCCGCACACTTATGGGAACTTCTGCAGCATAGTTGGGAAGAACTTTCTGCAGAATGAACAATGAGACATTGAACCGCTTACATTTCAATACAAAAAAAACAGGAAAATTGGGGTGTTCTAAAACACTGGTAGTGTAGCTTTAAGAGGCTTTAGGCTCTTTAGGCATCAGGTTTTTCTTACTATTGCTTTGACAAAATAATTGTTAGTTATTTTTTTGCTAGCAACTAGAAACCAGGTCTGAGTGACCTTGTTTACATCTTAATGATTGAACTATAAAAAATCAGTGGAATTCCCCAATAACCCATAGAGCATCGTAGTGCAGGGCGGGTGCCCCTACCCTCTTCCAGGACATTGGTGAGATAGACGCCTCTCAGTGACGTCACATTGGTAAAGTCACTCCTCCTCTCCATGCCGAACAGGTGGCGCTCTAGAGACTTGGAGTACAGGATGCCTCGGTCGTCAGAGGTATAAATCGTCCCGAAATATGAGTTTTCTATAATCATGAGAGATCAACACACTGCTGACACATCTGTTCATCTTTCAGACTGAAGATAAGGTTGCCATTCACACACCCACACACACATTCTCCTCTTTTTCACTTTAAAGGTGAGGTGTAAAGGATAAAAGGGATTATAGACAAAGCATATTATAACTATCTCCAAACTGTCTCTTTGACACGCACTTCTCTCTGATAAGCACGTCACGCTTCTTTTCCTGTGTGTATGTGGGCGAGCCCTTATGCACATTTCAGTGTGTCAGCGACTCTGGCAAGGCCAAAACACTCGGACCACTCTGCAGTTCAGGTGAAAAAGAACACCATCCTTGGCCCTACCCTGCTTGCTAACCGCCACTACACTAAAGCCTCAGGGCTGTTCGCTGAAATATGAACAGTATAAGCTCTGACTCCATAGACTCAGTTTTCTACCCCCTTTTGTTGTAGCCAGGAAGAGACTGACTAGTCAGCACTATGAGAAACTCGTCCCACAAGAACTTAACTTAGCAACTCTTTAAAACTGATGTGTGAAAGTGAAGCGTGAAAATATCAGCACTATGGCTGTGTAACGAACAACGGTTCAACCGCTTAAACGGCCGGCAGGTCCAACTACTAAGATTCACCCCTAAAAGCTACAAATAACTCTCTGTAATAACTCTCATCCATACAATTACGGATGTAATATTCCTGGGAAATGAATGTGATAAAGCTGAAACCGGGCCAACACTGATGCTGTATTAAAGGAAAGGCCTAAAGTAAAAATCCAGTTTCTGTCATTTCCATCTTCCCAGGATGTGGTCAATCTGCCAAGGCATGTTTGGGTCCAGAATGTGTTTCTTTAGTGTAACTGGAGTTACAAGGCTAGCGTTGCTTACAAACCGTAGAAATCAGGTTAAGTAATGTTCTGATGATGCATATTTGAAGCAACATTTCAGCTCTAAATGAAAAAAGTTGGCTCCAAACATTTTTTGATCATCTACATCTGAGGTAAGTGGTATTCCTTAATCAAACATATCACAAATTAAAAAAGGAGAAAGGAGAAATGAAGCGAGATATTAATCTGGGGGTCTGTACCTCCAGGGCTGTCCACATGTATAAAGATCATGTCTTCATCACCATCCAAAAGTGAGTAGAACTGCAAACAGAGAATAGGAACATGTGGGAATGATAATGAGTAAATGACATAGAGGCATGCGTGGGTGCGCTCTTGTGAGAGAGTCTCCTTTTCTGTTGAATCAGCAGGACACAGTCTGAAAGGCAGTTAAGGACAAACCGGACCGTGTGTGCATGCGAGGGGGTGTGAGCACAGGCAATAAATGCTGTGTATTAAAGTGTTAATGAGCCATACTTCAAGCTCAAAGTCACTCTCTCCTACCTGCTCTGAGGAGGCTGTTGGGAGTAGAGCTTTGTTGAAGTGGTCTCCCAGATCTGAAGACACATAGATGACCCGAGGAGCCCCCTGCAAACACACACATCACACTCTGAGTAACACAACTGCACAAGTCTGCTTTTAACTATAGAGAAATCTACCGTCTGTTTGGGCCAGTATTATACTATTGAGCAGATTTTTAGTTAACTACCTTTTTTTTAGCAAACACAAAACCTAAATCCAATACATGGGGCCGATATCCCACAGCCATGAATATGAATTTTATCATATAATATTTTACAGGAATATTAACAGAACACAGTGCTTAGAGAAATGTCGATTTTAATTGCATTTTAATATCTTCCCTGTTTTTATAAACACTGGTAGATCGCATAGTCACCATTCTTAGTAATATATAAAACAAATGTGTGGACTATCATTCTAAAGGTAATGTACCAAAACACACAGTGCTGAAATGTTTATGTACACATAAGGTAAACATATTTAAAGCAGGTTTCCTGCAGTCATGGTTTCATTCGAAATGCACATTCATCACATAAAAGGACATTTTATCTGGAAGTTAAAATGTCAATTCTGATGTTTGGAAAAATAAAATGACATTAGATATTAATATTAGATTTGATTACGCCGAGCTCTAGTATTAGGATTTAATGATGAATGGACCAGAAGAAATGCTCGGAAATATTAATGAAACAAGCTTTTAAATGTAATGCAAATGTTTCCATTTGGTAATTTGTTATGAGAGAAACAAAATGATGATTACTGAGCGCAGATCAGCAAAGAAACATTTGTTTTCTGTGTGTGTGTGTGTATGTATGTATGTATGTGTGTGTTTGAGCTGTTTTGTGTTGTTCACCTCTTTCTCCATGACGGAGGTGAAGAGAAAGCTTCCAATGTAGCCGAAAGTAAAGATGTTGTGTTTGATGGTGGTGAATGTTAGGCCCAGGTCACGTGTGCGTCTCAGAAGAAGCGCTCCTCTTTTACCTGCCTCCTCTAGACTCAGTTTACAGCATTTACAATCCAGAAGACAGAAAAACATAAAACACATAAGAGACCATTTCAAACATCATATATCTATCGCTGGAACTAAGACTTTTATTGTAACCAACAATTACTTTAATATGTTTTACTTTGTTATTTCACATAAACTAAGTAAAAACTCACCTATATTTTCAGGGCTGTAACTGAAAAAAAGGATGTTGGCAGGTCCCCTTCAGGGAAAAAACAGAAACAGAGAGAGAATACATTTAAAAAGAAGCACCATGCCTTTCTACAGGCAGAAACTGTGAAAATAAAGGGAATATGGGAGTATGATGAAAAAAGTTCATAGTGTTGTACTGACCACAATTATGTTTTTTTTTAAAAGTAGACACTATTAATCTGTATCATGTTAAAAAGTCTTGTATGGCGGGTATTTCTGATCTCACCATGTGAAAGAGTAGACCCCATTATGGATTCTGGACCAGTTATTCCCAAAGTCTTGCGAGAGCCATAGGTCAGTCTGGAAAAATGTTAAAACATTGCACATTTATTTTAACTGTATGCAAAATGCAATATACTCTCTCTCTCTCTCTCTCTCTCTCTCTCTCACACACACACACACACACACACACACACATACAACATATACAAAATATGTATAATGTAATCCCCTTTAAGCATATTTGATCTTTCCTGTAAATTTCTATTGTGTATTGTATATATTTCTATTGTATAAATGATATATATTGTACCTCGTGACGTAATGATGTTTACACCTACACTGAAACACGCATTATATGGTAAAAATGTACATGATGAAGAAAAATTTCTGGGTTTTTTCTGTTTGTGAGGAAATTATGTTTCAAGAGCAGCTTCCACAGCAGTGACGTAAGTGCCATATTTGATTGATATACAGTAGTTTGCATAAACACATCTAGTCACATTACATATTTAGGTGATTTTCAAAGTAATTTATCACATCCTATATACAACGGTTTTCTGGCGAATTCAGTGCAAAACTTCCAATTCATTTGATTTGTTAAAAAATTGTAATGTATTCTATTTCATAGTGTAATATGCCATATTTTTCCCAATATGATCAATTCAGCAAATAAACTGTAATTGTGTTTTAACATGTGCAGAAGGAGATTTTCTCATTTGCACTTATTAAATCAGTCACATCATTTGACCAGGGGCACTCAAACCCCGGCTTAAGACACTGATGTAGCACTGGCATCCATCAAATTCTCCAAAACTGTACATTTAAATTCAACGGCACATTAATTCACCAATTACACAGTTTTGCTTTCTCTAATTCTATGTCACAGTCTTTCTAATGTCGATGGTACAGCAGTGTAAATCTGAGAAATGATATCAGGAGACATCACTGTTCTGGTCCAGGAGGACTGCTGGTATGATTCAGTGATCTCTGTCCTCTCAGACACCCCAGATTAAGTAAACTGTGTCAGACACTGGCCCTCCAGTGGAAATAAATGATCCTAGGACTGTGTGATTTAGGGTGAAGGCATAGCTTTAGAAAGCAAGTGGCCTTTATAAACATCTGAACTCCCAAGGACTACTTTCACAGAGGGATATTTTTTGTTCTATATCCAGTAGCGCAATTTATATTTTGACAGAACTCTACAATTTCAAGGCAGCAAAACCGGCTGCATTACTCCCAGCATTTCTCAATTTCCCCACCAGATTGCTCTAGCATAGATCTACACAAACATTTGGGGCAAGAGCAAGTGCCTGTAGTTTGTGTACATTCTATACACATGGCACTTTGATAAAAGTGACTAAGGACAAATGATCAGAATCACATTAATGGGACTGGCTCTGTTAAACTGACTCAAACGTGTCATCACTTGTTCACCTGTCAGTTGTGAAAGATAAACCTGAAGCTGCATTTTCCAGACCAAGATTCCTGTTGTGAGTAGGAATATAGACTATATCTATTTCGTGTTAATTCACCCCAGACATCAAAACCTGACTCACATCTGTGCTGATGACCAGCAGCCACTCTGGTTTCTGGTCATGGAAGGAAATGGGCTGCGCTGGGTGGAACGGCAGCTGCACAGATTTGAATGTCACCCCTGAGTCCATCGAGGTGAACATGATTCCACCGGGGGAGTGGGTGCTCGGTAATTCTGCTATCAGAATCACCTAGGAAAGTTTTACACATCAGTCCAAACAAGAAAAATAGAAAGAAAGAAACATGCATATAAAGATTCTCAGATTGTGAAGGATAAATAGAACAATAAAAAGCTGAACAATACATATATCCCAAAACAATCCTGTAAGATAAAGATCACTTTATCACCACTAATGTCACTAACATGAAGTAGCTGAGTCAGGAACTCTTTCCAAATGACTGTTATCACACTTCTCATCTGCCATGCCCTCCTACTCAACTTGTGGTGTGAGAGACAGAACAGACAGAGCTAGTACAGGAAAAGGAGATGTGCTGTGGTTCACTGACTCAAGCTGCCATTGTCATTTCTGATCTGATCTCTGATTAGCAGGCCTTTACACACACACACACACACACACACACACACACACACACACACACACACACACACACACACACACACACACAC
>JBBPCW010284633.1:0-10755 GCA_037974425.1 Phenacogrammus interruptus
ACTGAACCGCTTGAATTTCAATACAAACAAACAGAAAACATGGGGTGTTCTAAAACTTTTGACCGGTAGTGTATGTGAACACAATACTCTGATTGTAATTGTAAATTCTGTTTCACAATAAACAAAACAGAAAGTGAGTCTTGCTATATGACTGTACCTGTGATCAGATGGCAGTAGTCACATGTTAACACGTACAGTTGGAGAGAGGAGGGTTATCTGAATTCAGTTTCAACATCATAACCTTGTGTATGGCTCAACAAACCAAGAGGACATGGACAACTCTCTGACAGATGTTTCAAGATGTGTTTCAGAGAGTGTGTGGGTGTGTCATGAGTCTACTTTACTGGGGTCACCTCTACATAGATGTGCAGACACACACACACACACACACGCACACACACACACACACACACACACGGAAAGCCCTGAGCTAAGTGACATATTTAGTGATGTTTTATTGTAGAAATGTTTAAAACCCCAAAAACACATGAGTGCAGTTTCACATAATAATAAGTGTCAAAACTGAAAGTAATTTCTCTTATAAGCACACTAATCAGTCATAAAGCATAATTTTAAAGAGTCTGTATCTAAAATTTGTAGAGCAGGCGTCACCAAAAGGGTGCCCCCAGGGACCACATACGTAGCCTGCAGACCTGTTCTATGAAATAAACTCGCCAGTGAACAACATCCATCATTGTATCCTGCTGCCATTCTTCTTTAATCACATTTGCATCTATATAGAATTGAAAATGACAAAAAATGGATGGATGCATGTATCAAACCAGTACCCCTTCATACGGCTCAGTACCTATGAAGTAGCTCTCAAAAAGGTTGGTGACCCCTGTTGTAGAATATTTAATTATTAGATTTCCTCCCATGGTTCAGTTATATTATGCAGGGTTATGTATCATTCATTTTTACACTAATTTACTAACATTTCTTCATCACTTAGAATTAAACAGGATGTATATGTTATTGTGCCTATAACACTGATCTATTTTGCCTGTTGCTGTATTTTGCCTTTGCAGTCTGGGCTGATTTCAGCTTGAATGGGTTAAACTAACATGTACTATACTGAACAGACAAATGCATTGTTTTGTTGTGACATCACAAAGACAGTGAAATCAGAAACAGTTTTTGTAGCCTATTTTCTATATTTGGGCTTTATAAATTGCTGGGGAAACATTCACTTTAAACATCTGTTTTGCTGTGCTAGTCCTGACCTATCCTGTAACACCTTGCAAAGAGTTCGAGTCCTCATTTAAGGCTCTTGTGTGCATTTCATTCAAACTACCATCTCATCTCATTATAGTTTCATCATCTGCCATGATGGACCACCTCTATTGTCCTGTGCAAAACAGAAGCAAACTTCAGAGACCAAACATGTGTTAACTGACTGACTACAGTGGGGGCAATAGGAAAAGAGTGTCAATCCTTCACCCTATAGTTCCTTCAAAATTATTACCACTGCTCCATGAATTAGCAAGAAAGAAAAAGAAGAGAAATCAGTCAAGACCTTAAAGAACTGAGATTCTTTCACCACAAGAGCTGAGAGGACAGTGAAAATCAACCAGGAAATATGTGTATTGTGGGTGTTTCCCACATGCCACAGCTGGTTCTGACCAATATTGTTACTACATTGTAACCTCCAGAGATATCAGAGAGACATATTTTTTTAAAAACATGAATAATTTTTTACTGACATAATGATCAGAAAAGTCTTGTTCCATTTCCTTATGTTTATAGTCATACTTTTTCCGTCCTCTGTATTTTGAAGAAGAGCAGTTCTGACCATAGATGCACAGGTAAATGTATAATTTAATTATTAATTGATAACACGCCTCCTCATCCTGAGTTGCTAAGCACCGCGCCCTAACATATATCCTCCACATGTGATGTGTGTCTGTCTTCTCTGCTGCCGTGTCTCTCGTCTTGTTGTGGTCTCGTGTTTAGATTCTCCTCGGGCCAATGGTACCGCCCCTTTTATGAAGGGACTATAATGATTGGTTAAACCAAGTAATGCGTGTTTGCGTAAGCCAATCAGAGGCAGAGAGACAGAAAAAACACTTCTAGTCGACTTCTCACACTAATCAGGGGTTGACATAAGTGGTACTACCCAGGGCTCCAGACAAAAGAAAAACCTTAGGAGCCATAATCTCTGTCAATTGTGATATAAATACACATTTTTTAAAACATGGTAAAACTCAATCTGTCATCACTGCTGTCGGTCGAGAACGAGTCGTTCTTTGACTAAATTTGGGCACACACATAGAATATTACTAGACTGACCACAGACAATAAAATGTTTTTGTATTTTTTCTCATGGAGTCTTTTTGTGTTTTTGTCACATCTCCCTGTATTACTTTTGCCGCTTTTTGTGAACTGGGCACACTGGGAATGCAGCGTCTGCCCTGTCTGCCTATGCGTTTAAGCCAAAAGAGCAGAATCTTCTTAGTGATCTGATCCAATTGATCCAGCCTATTAAAAAGAGCCAAAATTCCCATATCATGGGACAGTGCAGTAGGAACAGTAGACGTGGGTGGAGCGTATCTGCACATTATGAGATGTCACTATTCTTGTTTCTATTTTTATTTTAATTTCGCTTGGTTGTGAGAGATGACCGCCTTTGGTGACTAAAATGAAAAAAATGGTCGCAAAATAAATCGCACTGATGACCATTTTAGTCGCCATCTGGAGTCCTGGGCATGCAAGTACGCTTTGACACAAGTGGTACGCAAAATATAGAGCATACCTAGTTTGTGATATATATAAACATATACATAAAAGAAAGACAACATTAGTGTTATATTGTTATATTCCTATAACATTGTTGTTATCTTTGTTTTTTGTACTTGAGCCATCACTATACAGGACTGAGTGGTGCTGTGTAGTGACTAAATACCAGGTTTCCACATGAAATTTCAATACACTGTATATGCCTGTGTGTGTGTGTGTGTGTGTGTGTGTGTGTGCGTGTGTGTGTGTGCATGTGTGTGTGTGTGTGTGTGTGTGTGTGTGTGTGTGTGTGTGAGTAACCGACCTTGGTGGTGATGTCCAGTGAAGCACCCTGCTCAAGCAGGATAGATGCCACATCTTTGTGTCCCTCACGGCCAGCCAGATGCAAGGGGGTGTATCCTGATGTGGTGCTGGAGTCAGGAGAAGCTCTATGCTGCAGCAGCATCTGAACAATATCAGGCTTCCCTAGACGACTGGAGATATGCAGCGGGGTCTGGTCATCCTACACACACAGACACACGCACACACACACACAGACATGCACACATTTCTTCCCTTAATGAAGAGTCTACAGGTAGACTCATGACACACACACACACTCTCTGAAAAAGCAAAAAAAATGCGGAGGATATCTGCGGTTTTCGCGTTAGTGCAGGGGTCTCACCGAACAATCATTAGTTTGGTTCTCTGAAAAAAATATGCGATAGACTGAAACCGTGAATGCTGATCCGCATTAAAAGGGGTGTTTACTGTATTTTCATGTCCCTAAAACCTGATAGTACTGTACATAAAGATGTGTCATGAATCCAGCCACTAGCACTCCCACACTCCCACCCCACCACCTCAAACGACCAATCGATCACGGTCCGCAGAGTCCAGCCACGCCTTGCGGTCGTGCCCCACGCACACACACCTTCTACTCTCTGGAGTTTTCCCACCATTTCCTGAAGGTTTAGCCATGCCCCTCTGCCACGCCCACCTTCTAGTTCGGTATTTATACACGGACGTTACACACTAACCTCATTGACTCATGAACCTACCTCCCATGTTATTTGCATTACTCTTTTCATTGCTTATTTGGATGACCCGTTTTTGGACTTTGCTTTGTGTTTGGCTTTGGTTTACTGCTACAAACATTGCCTGTTACACACTACAAACTCTGCTGCCTGCTGTCCTGTACTATTTAACTGCCTTTCTGTGTACCAACTCAGTCTGTTACCATTCGACTACTCTTTTGCCCTGTGGATTGCATCGTGTTTGAATTACTGTCACACTTATTCAGCAATAAATCCTCTCTTCTTTCATCATCTGCAACTGTGCTTCCTTCTGAACAGCATAAAGATGGCACAAGACTACACACTGATACTGAAACACTAAAACTAACCAACACTAATCCAATATTTTCTCAATATTGGAACAAATTGTAAAATGTCCTGGTTCTAATTGAAGTAATCATGATGAAACACAATGTCTAAACTACACAACTAACAATATATCATGACATAATTGACTGCATTTGGGTGAATGCTGAGAAGGTTGCACAGTAGCCCTTTTCAAATGTACAATAACATTTTTGTCAGATTTTTAATGTTAAACATTTATGGACACAGAAATATAACCCCATGATTGGTGCCACCATCGAAGCAATCTCAGGAAATGTGTTTAAACTCTTTCAGCAACTAAACCTAAAACTAAAAAACTAATTCTATAGTATTTACCTTGCTGAGATTCAGATCTAAAAATGTGAGCAAGAAGAACTTTTAACCAATTCAGCAACTTGGATTTTGTGAACTCAAGTTGAGTTATGGCATGAAAAGCTGTGTAATAATTATCAAGAATATAAGATGTTGAGTTGTCTTTTCATTATAGTGTATTGTGTACAAGACTGGATTAAATATATTCCCTTTTTTGGACTTATATCAGAACCGTTTTTTTATCGATTGTTTCGTCTCTTTAACTGTATGTATACTATTATCTTTACCTGTATGTGTAGTGGATTGTTTGATATACATTCAGTGTTACAACTATGTGCATTTAAAGAAAATAAGTCAACCACGTAATGTACTCAATAACTTTACAACACTACTATATTTTACAAACAGTCTTAGTGTGATCTACATTAGATATATGTTAACTCTTACCTTGGACTTGGCATCGACATGAGCTCCACTTTTGACTAGATATTTGACCACTTCTGTCTGTCCAGCTCTGGCAGCCATATGGAGTGCCGTCTCTCCCCGCTACAACACACATATGCATGCACATGGTCACACACACACAACCACACACACATACACACCACAAGCAGCTCAACAGGAGAACATGTGTGAACTAGTACACTGGTGTGCTTGAGTGGTTGTGTGTGTGTGTGTGTGTGTGTGTCTGTGTGTGTTTGCAGCTTATTAAACAAAGCTATCCCCCTTTCTTCTCCACTCTTAGTTCATTACTAGTCACACCCCACACAGCCTTAAGTTTCTACGGAACGGGGTGGGGGATGCGGGGTGTAGTTGTGTATGATTATAGTCTGACTACTGACCTGAACTGTAATTTCAGGCTTGTTAGCAGGCCAGACCTGTGCTCACACCACTGTTTAAACATAAATTCCAAGACTGTTATTACCCTAAAAGGTCTGATTGCATCAGGACAGCGGGGAAGCAAAGCCTGAAGGAAAACGGCTGCCAATAACAGGTTTCAGATAAGGTCTGACTACTTACTGTTGTTTTGCTTTAACATTATCAAGCCCTTTTCATCCATATGTGAGTTTGTGTATGTGTGTGGGTGTGTTAGCAGATTGTGTCGCACAAAAAGCTTTGAATGAAGAATGGGTTTGGGGGTCATGGGCCAGTACTCACAACGTTGGTTGTGTTTGGCGATGCACCATGATTCATCAACTGAGTCACAATGTTTTCATGTCCCATGAAGGCAGCCACATGAATTGGCGTGAGACCCGACTGGTGGAAAGAGAAAAAGTAAGACTCAGAAACGCGTGCCTTTTAAGTGCTAGGAAGCTTGCATTAGTATGACCTCAGTGTAAACTTGCATGCTGCTGTTTTTTGTCAGCTCCATGCAAACAAGCTCTTTTCAATGAAGCGGTAGAAGCCGGTTTAAAACAGTTGAATCCAGCTGTGAATTTTCAAAACAGATCATTCCAGCAAACCTATAAATAATGTGTTCAATTATGTATGACATGTATTCCACATATTCGGTATATTCTACATTTTGGAATGTATCTCAAAATACTGCTTTTCCTATTGACTTTGGTAAGCAGATGTCATAGACATAAAGAAGTCAAAGCAAACTAAGGGCAAACCATGCAGCCCACACACGTAGACTCGCTGTCACTTCACTCTTACCTCCGTCACCGCCTGTATGGATGCTCCGTGCTTCAGAAGTAACTCCATCACTTTGATCCTGTTCTTCTTGCAGGCAATGTGAAGCGGTGTAAAACCATTCTAAAAATAAAAAAGGGATTGTATGTCTCACACCGTATTCAAACGGATGTTTTTTTCCAGCCCTCAGATAAACATGTGTGGAGGCTGAACAAAATATGCTGGGCCTCTGCTGCTGGGAGGTTGAGAAAACTCTTATTTCTGCAGTTTCCTTTTAGTTCCTTCCCTTTTTTCTCCTCGGTAGACTTCAAGGACACGCCCATTCTGTTCCAATGACTTAAGAGAATGACAGCATGCTCACAGCCCTCATCCAAGTGTGAGTGTGTGTGTGTGTGTGTGTGTGTGTGTGTGTGTGTGTGTGTGTGTGTGTGTGTTTGCGAGTACACGCAAGTTTTACAGATCTCCATGGTGATGTTCAATAACAGACCAAGCTCAATGCTTGTACTTGAAAGCAAGTAAGGCCATGCGTTCTGTTAAAGTTTAAAGACAGACCTTGAGAGCAACGTGACAATCATTTGGAAAAGCAGCAGGGTATAAGATGCCCCACACATAGAAAGAAACACAACAGGGAATTATACTAGAAGGACAACTGGTCATCTACTGCTTCTAATATCCTAAGGTGGCTATTTGCACCTACACGCATTGGATCTAGATGTACTGGATTCCACTTTTCACAAAAACGCATTCTCAGTGTGACCAGATGGCCCTTCCTTCAGGATAGCTCCACCCTTGCTTATCTTGTGTTTCCTTGTATATCTTCTCACTGACTTAGAAGACACAACTCCATTCACATGTGGGCCTGGAAATATCTCTGACCACCTCTGAATGTAGTCAGGAGATCCAGTCACTGTCTGATCACAATGTGTTGTGGTTCATGAATATAATATACATAAGCTATAAACTTCCCAGTAAACAACATTAGCGGCCAAACGAACTTTCCCAGAGTTTTGAAGAGTGAAGGCTTGGATAACTCCATATTTCTGCTGAAAGTTTTGGAATGGAATGTTCATACAGGAGTGATGGTCCACATACCTTTTGCCATATTATTACCATTGTATGTCTTAGCTGATATTCGTTTGATATATATTTTTTTCATTATGTTACATTATAGACCAACAATCTTATCCTCAAAAAGGCAGTGTGGCTGCAAGTTTTCCCTAAAATCAAGTAAAAGATCCTTGTTTATTTACTTGGTCTGAAAAAGAAACTGATTAGATCTAATGCTTGGTAGTTATGAAAGCCAACATCCGCAATGGCCCTATGCGGATAAGACTGGTGACCCATTTATAGACAGTCACTATGCTGTGTTGCACTGGGCAGCTGGTAGCCTAGTGGTTAGGGCATTCTGCTCCCCGGGCGCTGTGTTCCTGGCTGCCCACTGCTTCACTTGGTGAATGGGTTCAAACTGTGTGCTGTGGTGTGTTCCCGTATAACAGAATGGTCACTTTCGCTTCACTTTATTCTGCTGGTGACAGTCCACTCACCAGTGCTTTGGCATTTGGGTTAGCTTTCTTGTCAACGATAACTTTGGCCACCTTGTAGTGTCCGCAGTGGGCAGCCACATGCAGGGCAGTCAAATAATCATTGGTGACATCATCCACGGGCACATCGTGATGAAGTAGGAGCTGGACACAGTTCAGGTGATCTCCCTGAGTGGCCATATGCAGCGGAGACAGACCATTCTGCAAGACACATAAATGGGATCTTACATATGTTTCATTTATACCATATATTTGTAATGTCCAACTATTTTTTAGAAACTAAATAACAGATATAGATAATAGAACTAGAGAGACTGATACTTTCAGGCCCAAATTCTTTTAGCTAAGCCACATTCAAAGCTGTTGTAAAATATGCCTGCCTGAATGCTCCAATGCACCCTGTAGACACAGTTTCAACATGGGAAAAGGGACATATAACATGTATTGCAATGAACCCTGCTATATTATATTTTTTGGGTCAAGGTTTAAGAAGATTTAAATTATAACATTTATAAGAGCTATAGCTTATATATAAGAAGTTTAAAAAAAGAATATTAGATGAGTATAACATACGTAATATATGACACTGCTAAGTCTTTACAAAGACTTCATAAACCTTATACGTCCCAAAAGTTCTGGCCTGTATTAGAAGCTGTAGCAAGCAGTGCTGCATTGTGTTACTGAATTATCAGAAGTGTGTCAAGCCTTTTGTGACTAGGCAATTTTTTTTCAGCTTTCTGATTCCAGGAAAGCTGAAGTGTAAGTGAAGCAATGGAAAACTAAATAAAAGGATGAACTGCAGAGCATATTCAACACCATTAAGGCCCACATCTGTGTGTGATTAAAGCTGATGCGACAGTACTTTGGTCTTGGACAGAATCGGGGCTCCGCGGTCCAGCAGCATCTCCACGACCTGTTCATGGCCACTTCTGGCCCCACAATGGAGAGGCGTTAGACCATCCTGTAGGTTGAGAAAAAAAACGCATACATGCATACTTGTTGACACAATGATTATGCAGACAGCTGACCCCTTCCAAACAGCCTTGAACTACAAACCATCTGCACTTTCAAAAGCCTCCATGCACCTCCTCAAATCATGTCATCTCCATCATGTCATTTCTAGACCGAGCTCAACAACAGAGCTCCTTTCACATGAGCATGGGTTGTCCTCAAAACTGCATTGGAAAAATAGATGCATGCAGCAGCTGTGTGTAATTCCTTAGCTGTAATGGCAACCACATGTTGCCCTGAACTAATGAGATTGTTGACAATGAGTGAAGCAGTGTGCTGTGTGATCATTATGAAGGCATACATGTTATTGACACATATGTTTCAAAGACACTGGGACATGAAATAAAAGGATATATTTTATGATAATTTAATAAGATTGGATTACCAAGAGAAAAAGGCTAAAAATATGACCTCAGTCTGTAGATTAAATATAGCGTTTACAAAGAGCAAAGCAGGTTTGGTTTCACCAAGTGTGGCTCTGACCTTGGTTTTGGCATCGATTCGTGCTCCTCGCTCAAGTAGCAGCTTGACCATGTTGCCGTTTCCTCTCTTCGATGCCACATGTAGAGGTGTGATGTCATTCTGTAACAGGGTAAGACAAATGTCATGAGAAATTATAAGCCAAACTTCACAACCTAAAATATTTTGGGCCATTACCAGCAGCCAAAACAGTCTGAGTGCACCTTGGCATAGATTCTACAAGTTCCTAGAGCTGTAGGTAAGAAACGATGGTGTTATGTTTTTTCCAATCAGGACACCATCATTTGGAACGGAATA
The DNA here is from genome assembly GCA_037974425.1 of Phenacogrammus interruptus. Taxonomy (NCBI): domain Eukaryota; kingdom Metazoa; phylum Chordata; class Actinopteri; order Characiformes; family Alestidae; genus Phenacogrammus; species Phenacogrammus interruptus. Next base: position 9,395 of record JBBPCW010284633.1, read on the forward strand.
GGAGATGGTATAGACTAGCTTTCCCATAATCAGGATGAGCTAGCAGCACTAACCTAGCATCAGAGGGAACACTGGGTTGTGTATGCTAACTTCATGCTGCTAACAGTTCCTGATTGTTCCTCATTGGTCCACTTCTTCACAGTTTTGACTACAGGCTTGACATGTTAAAGTTATTGCCTGTAAACTGGAATAAGATGGACCAGGCATTGATCCCAATGTCTCAAAGCTCCCTGAGGAACCGAGCAATAGGTATCTTTTAAAGTGGTGTAACAGTGGTCTAGTGTGATATTGTCCCTGGTGGGGCAGTATGATATGAAAACTTTTAACATATTTTTTTGTAAAAAAGCACAAAGTACGAAGTAGGGGAACACCAATATAAAAATTATGGTCTGATGCCCAGGTCTAGTATTTTCCATCAGCCAGTACTGTTATGTGATTTCAAATAGATCTAGTCCTAGTTTCTACATTTTATATGTTCAGACATTTAGCACCAGATACTCAGCATTCCATGTTCTACATTTCTGAAGGACTATCATCCTGAAGGATACAATCAATATATAATAAAATGTGGATTTGAATTATTAGTTCAAAACTAACACAAAGTCCAAAACTGTTTTAAGCAATTACCTGTTAATACTAAATATCATTATTTATAACTAGTATAAACTATGGCTAATTCAAAAGAAAGCGGGGTTATATCCTCATTAAAAGTATGAAAGGGCATTAGTTGTATCCAAAATTTCCTCGATTTGTGTATTACGAGAAAGACAGAGATAAACTTCTCAGTCTGGCAGTAGAGCACAGGAATTGTGAAACTGAGCCCCACTGCCCCCTAGTGACAGCTGTACATTCTACCGTATTGAATAACACACACCCCACTTTCTCAAAGTGCTGCGAACAAATGAAGTAATCTCTGTTGACACAGAATTACCACTAATAATTGTGATGGCACACTGTGAACTACTCTTTTTAATAGACTGATATAGTCTGTAGCAGGACGGAGTCACAAAATTGCTATACAATAACAGATACACTGAATTTATATAATTTCCTGGTTCTCAGATATGCAGTCTAAGCAGGGAGATCAATGTGAGTAATCACACTGCACTGCCTGGTGTGTAATAGATTTTATACATATATATATACATATATATATATATATATATATTAGTGCTGGGCCGTTAACATAATTTTTTTAACGCCGTTAATCACACGGAATCTTCGCGATAACGGCGATAATTAAAACCCCTCTGCAGCCCCAGCTCTAATATATATATATATATGTATACACACTACCGGTCAAAAGTTTTAGAACACCCCAATGTTTCAAGCTTTATTTAATTGAATTTCAAACAGTTCAG
>JBBPCW010284663.1:0-10752 GCA_037974425.1 Phenacogrammus interruptus
ACTCGGGGACGGCAGTCACGCACTCGGGGACGGCAGTCACGCACTTGGGGATGGCAGTCACGCACTCGGGGACAGACACACACTGGCGCTCAAACATACACTCGCGCCCACACACAGACTCGCGCTCACACACAGACTCGTGCTCACACACAGACTCGCGCTTAGACAAACGCTCGCGCCCTCTTCGTCTCCGCCTCCTCGTTGTGATGAGCTGGGGGGCGGCCTCCGGGAAGGAGTCGTGGTCCGAACCCCATGGGAGAAGCTCCCACGGGAGCTCCCAGGGCGGTCGACTGCTCCGGAACAAAGACGCCTCTTCCTCCAAGCCGTCTGCGCCCCAACCCATCGCCCAGGCGGTGTCTCCAATTCCATGGGGCCCGAGTCCGGATTTTCTGCCGCCCATTCCCGCATGGCGGCGTTCCAGGCCCGGACCTCCTTGCACGGATCAGCGCGTGTGGGAGAGGAGGCCGCGGAAGCTCCGTGTGCCCTCCCTTTCCGCCTCTTTGTCCCGGAAGGACGCCGGACGGGCTCCTGGAGCTCTTCGTCCCAGGAGTCCTCGACCGGGAGACCCAGGAGGAAGGTCACCAAGCCGGAGGACTCCCACGGTTCCCCCAACTCGACCACGTCTCCCAGGTAGGAGGCGTTTTCCTTTGTTGTAGGTTGGTTCATTCTGTCGCGATCCAGGGGAGGTGTAAACCCCCAGGACCGCGAGCTGCCTCGGAGTAGGGAGCAGACGGGAACACGGGAGTCCATGATCAGGGGTTTATTCAGAAAACACGCAGAAAACAGGACGAAACTAAGGATGTGAGGACAATGAACCAACAGAGACGAGACATACACGCAGACCTTAAATACATAGGATAACACGAGGCACCTGGGAAGACAAACAGGAAACAGGTGGGGAAACTAGAACACGTGACAATAACAAAAACAAGACCACATGGCACAAGACAGAATCAAAACAAAACACGGTGGCCCTTACTGGGCCTCAGCCGTGACAAATAACAACAACAAAAACAATAATAATAACAACAACAACAACAACAACAATAATAATAATAATAATAATAATAATAATAACAATAATATAACAATAAAAAATAATAACAATAATAACAATAACAAAAACAACAATAATAATAACGACAACAACAACAACAACAATAATAATAATAATAAATAATAATAGTATAATAATAATAATAATAATAACAACAACAACAACAACAACAACAACAACAACAACAACAACAACAATAATAATAATAATAATGCTCACAATGTGATAATGTGGCTAATAAGTACAACTTAACTTGCTTGTAACTTATCACCAATAAGCTTAGTACTGTGAGTTATGTAATTTGTGAAGGTAAATCTCTCTTAAACGTTTAGCCTGTAAATAATATGTTTCTTGTATTAATATTTACAATGGTGTTCAGCCTCATTTCTCCTTGTGCCAAACTCAGCACACATTATCCTGTGAAGTGGTAGTGAATCTAATGTCCTTGTGAAGGTCCTTGGAGGTTATGTGCTTAACAACCTTTTTTTGGATGTGCTATTTTGAGTAGCTACCTGCTTCCCTCTAAAGCCCTTGACTACACAAGAAAAACAGTGTGGCCCTTCACATGCACACAAAAACATTTGAAAATTATATGTGCCTGTATGGGGCAGATGGTGGCATAGTGGTTAGGGAGTTGCTCCTGTGTTAAGAAGGTTGTGGGTTCAAATCCCAGGTCTGCTAGTGGCACCACTGAGGTACCCTTGAGCAAGGTACCATCCCTGGACACTGTGTCCCTGGCTGTCCGCTGTGGTGAATGGGTTAAATACATAGAACAATTTTGTGCTGTTTACGCTGGGTTCTGTGTTCACGTATGACACTTTACACACTTAGCCCTTCCTTGCTTTGCATCCTTTCTTTGCAAATTAGTGACCTAAATATGTCCCTTGAAAATGCAGCGTGAATGCAGGTAATTTGTAATACAGACGTCAGTCATGTGCTATAATTAAAAAGTCTTTCTCATCCTTTCTTGATTAAAAAGCTTGAGATCCAATCATTGCCTTTATTAGCATATGATGTATTCGTTTTGTGTCGCACCACATTTTATTTAATAATTTTGGTTTTTTTTCTCCCCAGTCACATGTTAGTACTAGTCCTGGGAGGGTAAGTGCTACTGAAGCCAACCGCCATATTTCAGCCTCTAATGCAACCTCATTGGACAACAGAATGCACTTTTAGGAGAACACTAACTCTATATTCTGTTGCAATAGGTAATATACACCTGCTCTGGCAAGCAATGTGCTGGATATCATCTCTCTACGCACCCAGAGAGGGCAAAGTCAGTTGTGCTCTTATAGAATCTGGGCCAGTCTGATACCACATTGTAAAGGTCTGTATTTTCAGACATAATCACTCAATCTAGAGTTTTCATGAGGCTGATAACAGTTAATGTTGAAACACCTACACTATTAATGGTGTCCTCAGTGGTTTTAGCTGTGTTTTAGCTGTGTTTTAAGCAGAATGAGTTGATGTTTTTGGATGTATGAGAAGAACCAAAGTTGATGGTTGCATCAGCATTTGAAACATTTGGAACATTCTATCACAGTGTTCAAACAGGACCATGTTATAGCAACTCCAACAAAACCTACTGGTGGAGCTGTATCTGGATTTAAGGTGCTTGTACTAACAAGACTAAACGTCAGCCTCAGTGTCCTCCAGAATGTGGTACAGTATGTAAATATTCATGTTACTCTGTCTTGACAAATCCAATAAGTATTAATTAATTTTTATTAAAAATCTGTAAGCTGAGAATATATTTTTTAAAAACAAAAATATGAATAAAACGACATTTAAAAGTCATCCAGGGATAAGGAGTTTATGTCCATGTTCACTAAAATGCCCATGTGCCCATACTTGCAGATCCCTGGATTGAGCAGACTTGTCCTTGAGCACAGCTCTGGCCTGGCCAACAATGGTATGCCTTCATTGAAATTCACTGGGTGTATGACACCTGGAGCAACAGGTACCAATAGGTATCATGTAAACAAGGCAAAACCGTGGAGAAAGAGAAACACTCACGGCGAGTGAAACAATGAAATATTAAATGGTAACAAAAAAAACAAAAAAACACAGAGAATTCAAACGAAAGGCTAGTAGGATTCCCCCAGAGCAGATTTTGTGCTGTATATTGTTTAGAAAAAGGCTCGAGGTGAGAACAGAATACGTCAGTATCATGTTTTTTTCATGCATCTCATCTTTCCCCTCTCTCTCCCTCCTGCCATCTTTCACACACTCTTTATCTCTTTTGCTACGGTGGGACTATGGGGCTGCTTGAAGGAAAAGCAAAGGTAAGCCTGCGTATGTCATTTGATCAAAGCTTCTGTACATAATGTGCCTTGCATCCACCCACATGCACAGTGGAGGACTCAAATGTACAGTGCAACAACAAACTCAACCTGTATCACACATACACATGTACTGACCGAGAACATTCGGAAACACTAATCAATTACTAAACTAAAGATGCCGACTAGGTAACATTTGTAATTTCCTAAAAATGACAATAGTTTCTTTGAAACCATAATTCTCAAACAGGTCTTCAGGTCCTCACAGATGGTCTACATTTTTGCCATTTCCCAATTCACAATACATTAGTGCAAACTGTGTTCCATCTCAGCAGTTTTGAGGCCTTATTGCTGTAGTAATCATTTTCTGTAACTGAGATAAGCAAGAAGCATTTTTAAAGTTAACACTAGGGCAGCGGCTAACTGGCTATACCTATAACGGCTGCGTGTGTCAATTAATGCTGTGCTCAGTTTTGCACATTATCTGATGTGACCGCTGCTGCAGTATGTTCGGGCATTTAGTCCTGCAGCCTGCCAGCACACATCCACAGCCAGAGCCAGCAGACACAGCAAGTGTCCAGTGGACTTTGGACCTAAAGCCCGTCGTACAGTGCCAGTCGCCGAATCATTTATTGGAGTATGTGAGCGACACATACAATGAATTTGATTCCAGTCGAGGGTGCTTGAGCACAACAGTATAAAACAACACTGTAAAAATATGTGTGTACATGTGCCTACATCACACCCATATGACTCTTATAGAGCATGTTTGCTGCTCCAATAGGCCAGTAGATGCAATTCTGATTCTGAACCTGATGAAATTACGTCAGTTGATGTTGTCAGCCGTTCTAGTATTAAAGAACATCTATGTAATGTAAAGATTCCAAAGGTGTTTCTAAGAACATTCAAGCCGAGAACCATTTAGGATTCTGTTATTACAGCTCATCCAGTGCACTAATTTAGATTAGATTTCAAATTACACTAAAATGCAATATTAGACTTTAGAATATGTTATCTAAATATGATTTGATTATTTGATTTGACTTATTGGAACAGCTAGTGGCCTAGTAGTTAGGGAGATGTCTCTGTGATCAGAAGGTTGTGGGTTTAAATCACAGGATTGCCAGTGGCACCACTGAGGTACCCTTGAGCAAGGTCCAGCCCCCTGGACTGCCCACTTCTTCACTTGGTGAATGGGTTAAATTCAGAGAAAGTATTTCACACTGTTCACACTGTGTGCTGTGGTCTGTTCATGCGTGATTAAAAGGGGCCACTTTTTGTTTTTGTGCAGCACTTTGGCCAACAAGTTATAATGCGACAAACTTCACACCTATCACCAGCCATGCAAGATGAGCAAACATTCAGTGAAGAGAGAGATGAGCTACTACAACTCATCCTCCGTCATTTACCCTCTCCACATGGCAGCACCACAAAAGGCCCTGTACACGATCAGTATAAACATGAATATTCAGTTTAAATAACAGCTTTCTCTCATCAGCAGGCGCAGAACACATCATAAAGGTTAGCAGCCCAAGACAAGAGGCAGTTTCCTTGGCAACAATTAACAGCATGCACTTTGATTCATGGATTCCTCACCAAACCATGGCAGCAAAAGAGATGATACGCACCATATGTAAAGCAAAAGTATCCAGACATCTTATGATTCCAATATTTCTTTTAAAATCAAAAGCGTGAATGAGGAGTTGGCCTGCAGTAACAGCCTCTGTTTCTCTGGGACAGCTTTAAGGTAGGTGATAGAACTTTTCACTGAGATGCAGCATTAGTAAAATCAGGCAATGATGATGATTAGTTGCTTCTGTATGTGGTTATGTACACTGTATATCAAAAAATATCCAGAAAACTACTTATCCCACATTGTTTTTCCAAAAAAAGGAGTATTAGTCGAGTAGAGCCCTGCTTTGCTGCAATAACAGCTTCTACTCTTCGAGGAAGGGCTACACTAGAAGGCGGAATTTTGGAAAGGTCAGGCACTGATATTCCTCTGGATCACAAACATCACAATATTTCACCTCAAGAGTATTTGAAAGTGCTTTCACACTCGGTTTTCACTGTCTGACATCACTCCAGTCAACACTTGTGACCTTTGATTTCTGTGTGCATACTCCAGAGCCTCCTATTTCGATCACTGGTGTTGAGATTACAAAGCTCTGTTTGTACAACTGAGCACCTGTGGCAAAAGTGAAAAGAGTGCTACTTGTGGATGTACACTACACAGTTTTTGGGACAGTCTGTGGAAGAACCTTTTCTATTCCATCATGTACCCCATTGCACAAAGCAAGCTCCATGGCTGGATGAGATCAGTGTGGAAGAACTTGACTGGTCCATACAGAGCCCTGACCTCAACCCAATCTAACACTTTTGGAATGAACTGAAATTAGATTGTGAGCCAGACCTTCTCCTCCAACATCAGTGCTCTCCACCAATGCTTTACAGAATGAATAGGCACAGATTCTTACAGAAACTACAAAGTCTTCCAAGAAGAGTGGAAGCTGTTAGAGCTGCAAAGGAGGGACATTAAAGTCTATGTATTTGAATGCAATATCATTAAAAACGCTGTTGGTGTAATGGTCAGGGCTCTCACTACTTTTGTCCTAATAGTGTAGGTTGAATTTGAGGATGTTTTTAAGTCCACCTGCCTTGTATTTACAATTAGTGACCATTTTTTATCAGAAACACCTTTCAAATCAATTATAGATAGAATGGTGATTCATTCAGAACAGCTAAGACACAAACATGATGGTGGCATGGTGAAACATTGCTGGCATTTGCTGGCATTTTTAAAACACCTCAGTGTTGATGATAGGTTGAAAAAAGTCCAGTCAATAGTGATTCTGTGGCCATTTATGCAGAACTAGAGGATGACTAATAACACATCAAGAATGTGATAATGAGCTGTAGCCTCTAAAAGTACAGTAATAAGGCAAATCGACAAGATTCAGTTGAGAATTAAGGGTACTTACTAAAATCTCCAGTCAGGAAGAGAGCGTGGGCACCAGGAGACCACTCCATAAAGAGCAGTCCACCACCAGGCCTCCTCTGTATCCCGTACGACTTATAGCTATGAGTAAATTGATCAAAGCCTCCCTCAGACTCCTCCAACTGAGCGAGACGCTCTTCAAACAGCCTGTACCTAGAGAGAAATAAAGAGAGACAGACAGTGAAAGAAAGATCTGCGGTTCAGCTCTCTTCCTGCATGTATTCCACACAGCTTTGCCAAGAGAGGAGCTACAGGAAAAAGCTACTTTCATAAAGTATTCTCTGCTACTGCAAAAGAGCTCCAGACAGTTCCTTTCATTTCAGAAGAGTCATAGCCCCAAACTTCACACCAGGCAAAGACTAAGACTACTGTAAGATTAGAGGGTTAAAGTGGCACACAACTCATTTTTGCCTAAATGTGACCCAGATGTGTTTCACACCGTAGGAAGTGAGCAAAAACTCACATTCTATATACAAACGTCACTCAAAACTCTGATCTTGATAAAACACTTGTTAAGGTGATATTTGTTATGTGTATTTATATATGTGCTGCCAGATCCTAATTACACAGCAGACTCTGCAGTTTCCATGCATCAGTCACAAAAAGGATAATGAGCTCACAACTAGAAAAAAGAAGCAGAGAAAATGTTGCGTGAGCTGCAGGTGCATGCTGCAAGAGAGCAAATTGTTGAAGGAAATGGGGACAGCTTCATCTTCCTAGCTGTATATAGATATGCCACTGTTGGGTTAGTTGATCCTCTGTTGCTGGTAGAGTTTATTGCTGGTTGGCATATGGGTTAATCCTGAAATGCTTACCTAATCACTCACACTGACTCTAGTTTAGCTCATATGTAGTTTACATTTAGCAGATGCTGTAATGGATTGTAAGGATTTTCAACCTGTTTTAGGCCTTTCTTGTTTCAGCACAAGCAAAGTTCTGTAGATAACTTGACAGTTGAGATCCACTGGGGTGTCATATGATGACCAAAAGACCATCAACTGTTGATAACACAGGTCAACAGGTCAAAAGTTTATGTGGGTTTTGTGGTGTTTTTCATGCTGATTTCAAATCTGTGTTTAGATTTTCCCTGCACATACCGTTTTTATGACACAGCCTGTTCTATACTTCATGATAGTTGGTATAATTGGCATATAATAATCATATGCTGAGTGTTTTTGAAGAAACTGTGGTAGCTGACTGACACTGATCATGATAACTACTCGTTTCAGCCGAGTATCCGGTACGGATAAAGCACTTTTGACGAGTACGAGTATCATACGAGTAATACGAGTCAATATCTGTACTGATGCATGATTGATGATTTCAGGCTTGGGCTATTAGCCAAGGGTGAACAAAAAGTGGAAGACTGCAAAGAAGTATTGCTTGGAGCAGTACACTGAGAAAGTCACTAGCTACTGTAAGCAATGATTAAAAGGTAAAAGAGGGCATTCACAGCAACATCAGGACCAGGTCTGAACTTGACAGCTGCATTTGTAGAAGTTTTAAAGGCCTGTGAACATGCATCCACAATACCTGTGGAAACTATTAGAGCTATGTAATTCTAACTGTACTGGAGAAAGTAATCAAGGAAGCATCCAAAGTCATGGATCCCTACAATGCAATGGAAGGAAGTGACTTTTAAAAGAGAACCAAGGGCATGACAGCCAACAATGAGCTTGAGTTGAACTGAGGGTACCATAGTGAAAATTAAGCCAACTACAATTAACTATCGCTAGAAGAAAGACTGGGGTGCCTGCAAAAGCAGGGTGACCTGATCCATTCGGGAGGTCAGAAAGGTCCAGCTCCTTGATGGCATGAATAGGAAGATAGCTAAATATCTTGGCCGAAGACATATTTGAACTGCTGGCAAACAAGTATGGTAATACATCCCCCACTGATTTGGAGATTATTAAACTGCTGGAGAAAATGCCGTCTGTGAAAGGAAAACAGTCAAAGAAAATAGTGGACCTAATCCAGACAAAGCCCTTGCAGGTACCATAGATCTTGGAAATACAGATGCCATTAAAAACCCATTGGTACTAAAGTCTATAGAGAGCTAGCTGCCTGAATGTATGAAGAAGGTTCAAGATTCAAGATTCTTTGTCACATGCACAGTTATACAAATACAACAAGCAGTGAAATGTGTCCTGAACTGCTTCTTTTTATGACTGTGCAATATTACAAAATATGTACAATTTTTAAAACAAGTCTAAATAAGAGTAAAACAGTTTAAACAAGGAACACAAGCTAAGTGTCAGTGCTGGTCCCTAGACCCGCCTCGTGACACTAAGTTTGAGTGTTTTAAGTTATAAGTGGAGGAACAATCTGACAGCTTTACATATGTACAATGTGCAAGTGGGCTTTTCTTCATTGTTGATCTCCATGGTGGTCTTACACAAGACAACCATTTACAAATGCCTCAAACATTCCTGAAAAAGCAGAAGGAGATCTTTGAGAGACTGGAGCACCTCAAAACAATGGAAAAAATCACATAAAGTAGAAAGAAAAGTTAACAAAAAATATACCTGAGTTAAACCCAAAAAGAAATATGACACTAATAATGGGTGCATTGTCTGTGGAGATGAAAAGCACAAAGACAGAATTTTATTCTACCAGAATTTCTGTCAGAAGCGAAACCTCCTGTTAAAAAGACTGGTGCCTGCAGGGAGTACTTAGTGCGGCATAAGAATTGTAAAAATTCGTAGCTGTGCAGAAACAAAGGCTGTCCAGATCACCACTTCTTTCTTAGCCCACGAGAAGGAGCCAAGACAGGTGCCTGTAGAAACTGCAGAAACACAGGAACAGGAGAAGAGCCTGAGTGAACTTTCCTCAGTGTAAATGGAAAGTTGCAAGAAGGCCTTGACTTTGCAACAGCAACCCGTGCTGCTAAGTCCCTGTTGGTGTTTCTGGATAAAAAAAAGAGGGCTGTTATAGCTTCCTGTCGCCATGATGTTAATGGAAATGATGGCTATTATAGGCCAGATGATTGGGACCCTGGTAGACCTGGCTTTAGACACTGACTACACAATTCATACAATTGCTAATGGGTTGAATCTGAGGAGTGAAAAGATTACAGTATTGCATGGAGTCAATGGAATGATCACTAATGTAGCCACAAAAAAGATGGCTACGAAAAAACTGAAAAAGCTAATGAAATTGTCTGCTGTGTCCTAAAGGAGATTAATAAAACTTAAAGTAGTCAGGCCCGAACAGCTTAAGAGGCTCTTCCCAGAGGTTAAGCTAATAAGGAGACCTGAAGAGATTGAATTGCTCATCAGTCACAGAGAAAGGCTCCACAAAGGGTAAGAGTTGGAGATCTTGTTTGTTGGGCAGTTCTCTTGAAAAGGATGGGTGGAGGACACCATGCCTTTTGGGGAAATAAAGAGCTGCACATGAGTCAAAAACACACATTGCTTGTTTCAGGAAAACAGCTGGGGGCAGGTATGAGGAGATCACTGGCGAAGTCCTTTTCAAGGTGAAATGCAAAACACAATGACTTAGACCAAGAATACGGCTGCTAGACATGTATTTAGAAATTTACACATAAACATAGGCTAAATGAACATAATTTTCATCAGCTTAATCTGTTTTAACACTATTAACTATCTAACATAGCAGTTTGTCATGCCCTAATGGTTATTTTTTTGGGGGACAGCCAACTATATGTTTGTGGTCTGCAAAGAATCAACAACAAAAAAAAATGTTACACCATGTTTTGTTGCTAAAATACTCAAGTATCCAAAAATAAAAATATTGTAAAAGGGTTAATTGCAGTACAAAAATGTGTTTGTTCTCACACTGGGGGTGAGTTTAGGGCAGCCTACTGGTTACCAGCCAACTTTATTCACTTTAGGCAGCACTAATTAGCACTAATTTTTCAAAATGTTTGCTCACTTTAAGTGTCACTAATAACTGTGAGCTTGTACTTTAACCATGCATGCAAGTGTAGAAGATGGGTATTCACTGCTGTAGCTGGATTATGATACTACAGTGTATGTAATCATATGTGTTGATCACCTTCAGTTTTTCTCATAGAATTACATGAAGTAAAATTAGGACACACAATTACATGAATAAAAGCTGAAAATATAAATATATTTATTTTTATATAAGTGCAAATATAAAAACAAACAGTAGAACTGTTCATCTGTAACAGTGAATACATCACCAAACAGTTACACTGGCAATGGTAGTGTTCCACTACAAAGTTATTAGGGACACTTACAATAAGTAAGACTGAACATTTTTGAGAAATGTCTTCTACTAGAGTGACCCAAAGTGAGGCTGTGGACCACATTTATTATAAAATTGTGTCCTATTTTTACATATTGTTGCTTTTGGAAATATCTCCAAACAAGTAAGAGTAAGATGAGAAAACAATATAAGAAAAACAAATGTTATTAATTGTCAGCCTA
>JBBPCW010284671.1:0-10752 GCA_037974425.1 Phenacogrammus interruptus
CACACACGAACACGCACACACGAACACGCACACACGAACACGCACACACGAACACGCACACACGAACACGCACACACGAACACGCACACACGAACACGCACACACGAACACGCACACACGAACACGCACACACACACTAGACAGGATCTCCCTCCACTTCCTTCACTGTTGGATAGAGATCCACTGTTTCACATGAATGGCCCGTTAAAGCGCTGCAGCAGCGAAACCCAAACCCCACACCATGCTGCGGAGCCTCGGACCCTCTGCAGGAAGCATCGGACCCCAAATCAGATTTACACGGTTTACACCCCCCTCACACCAGCATGTAGCCGGAGCACCGATCTGGAACCCGTCTGTGTTTCTGAGACTCCAGCGAGTCGCTCAGGGCTGGAAACCGCATTACACCCCAAACATCACCAAATACACTCCAGGAAAGGGGGTGGGGGTGCGGACTGGGGGGGGGGCGGCGACCGTGTAAATGTGATTTTTCTGCAGAATTATTTCCTTTAAACTCTGAAAGCTGTTGGCAGCGCAGGCTCAGGCTCCGCCCCTCCCTCGCTCACATACAGCCTGTGGGCGGAGCTCGGGCCGGAGAGTCCTGCGCCCGTGTCGCTGCCGCCGCGCTGGGGACAGGACCCAGCGGGCGGGGGGCAGAACCAGCGGGCGGGGGGGCAGTACCAGCGGGCGGGGGGCAGAACCAGCGGGCGGGGGGGCCTGTGTCACGAGCAGCAGATGCAGCCCAGGCTGTGTGGAAGAGGCACAACAGGGCAGAGGTCAGAGGTCAGGACACCGGCAGCCCAACGCCAAGCGCCAGGGTCAGGACCTACTCAGAGTGTGTGTGACTGAACAGGGAGCTCACACTCTCTCACACTCTCTCACACTCTCTCACTCTCTCTCACACTCTCTCTCACACTCTTTCTCTGTCTCTTTCTCTTTCTCTCTTTTTCTCTCTCTCTCTCTCTCTCTCTGTCTCTCTCTCCCTCGCCCCCTCTCTCCCCCTCTCTCTCTCTCTCTCTCTCTCTCTCTCTCTGCACTACTTGGTATAATATAAGCGCTTTTGCAGCTGCTTCGTACGCTCTATGCCATCCAGCTGGTCTTATCCTACATCTTCATCGAGTCTTTGGCTCAGTCTGTGGATCCCACATGCTTTTAAAAGATCCACTGTTGTCCGGGTGCCAAACAACAATAAGCCCGTATGCCTAAATTATTATGGCCTGTTGCACTGATGTCAATAGTGATGAAGGTTTTTCAGGGCCTCATTGAGAACTTCATCACAGCATCCATCTCCAGCTCCACATACCCACTCCAGTTCACCTACTGCCCCAACAGATCAGCAGAGGACACCATCTCCTACATCCTGCACACAACCTTTAGCCACATGGACAAGAAACCTGGGAACTATGTGAGGCTGTTGTTTATTGACTACTGTTCAGCATTCAAAGCAATAGCCCCCTAAAGTCTGTCCAAGCTGAGGGGTCTGGGACTGGACTGCCCCCTGTGTGGCCTCACAGGTAGACCACAAGTGGTGAGAGTTGGTGGTTGTGTCTCCAGCAAAATCATACTCCTCAAGGCTGTGTACTCAGCCCTCTGCTCTGTGGCCTCTGTGACAGTGGAGAAACACACAGGTACAACTCTATTGTCAAATTTGCTGATGATGCAGTAGTGCCAAGCTTTTTCTGCTCCAACAATGAGACGTGGAGGAGGTGAAGAGCCTCAGTTCATGGTGTCAGGAGAACTGCCTCAAGCTGAATGTCAGTAAAACCAAGGAGCTGGTGGCGAACTTCAGTAGAAGACAGCAGTGGTCCTACATCCCCCAGCATCAGTGGGACAGCAGTGGAGTGGGGGAGCAGCTTCAAATATTTCAACAGTCACATCTCTGAGGATCTGACATGGACTGAATATATTAAAGCCTAGACCAAAAATGCAAGAAAGTGTTTTTACCATCTGAGACAGCTGAGGAGGTTTCAGGTCTCTGCAGTGATCCTAAGGCAATTTTGCTTCTTGTCTGTTTTTTTCTCTATTTATTTCTTTCACTTTTTCTCTCTCTCTAATTTCTTGGTCCTTTCTCTCACTCATATGGACTATTCTCTTGTCCTTTCACTCATTCTGTCTCTCTTTCTCTCTCATCCATCGCTCTATCTCTCTCTCTCATTCTCTCTCTCTCTCTCTCTCTCTCTCTCTCTCTTTCTCTCTCTGCTCTCAGTCTGTCTCTCTTCCTCTCTGCTCTCAGTCTCTCTCTCTCTCTCTCACTCTTACTCTCTCTCGCTCTCAGTCTCTTTCTCACTCTCTCTCTCACTCTCTCACTCTCACTCTCTGTCTCGCTCTCACTCTTACTCTCGCTTCCTCTCTCTCGCTCTCAGTCTCTCTCTCACTCTCTCTCTCTCTCACTCTCTCGCTCTCACTCTCTCTCTCTCGCTCCCTCTCTCTTGCTCTCACTCTCACTCTCTCTGATCTCAAGCTGTCTCTCTCTCTCTCTCTCTCTCTCTCTCTCTTTCTCTCTCTCACTCTCTCTCTCTCTCTCTCTCTCTCTCTCTCTCTCTCACTCTCTCTCTGCTCTCGGTCTGTGTGTGTTTTCATATTTCTCCAGCTCTTCTGGCATGTTTTTGATTGATATGTTATCTCTCCTCCACTATTCACTGTTTATGAGAAGAAAACCTGTTGGTGGTTGACAGATTGAATCCTGTGGAGTTTTTTTTTTCTTCCCTCCCCCAGACACGTCATCAAAGTTCCCCCCAGCATAGTCTGTGCCTGGAGCAGGCAACAAGATGGAATACTGTTTTTCATAATAGCCTCTATGTCACACTGTGTGATGAGCCCTTGGTGAAATCTTGATGAAAGCTAGTCAGACTGTACAACTTCTGCCTTTCATGTCTGCATTACACAACTGGCATGGATGCACTTCAATAAAGACACGGCATCGATATAACAACACTGTACTACTGGTAATGCTTGTGTCAGAACATGCGACAGATCGTCTTCTTGTTACATTTCTTGCATTTAATTTGATTTGTTCGTGATCTTGAGATTTGATCTACTGTGGGTAAATTCTGGCAAAATGTTTAATCTTTTATATTGTTCTGCATATAAAAACAGAGGCTTGGCATAGTCTAAGGATATTGTTAGGGAGTCTGGTGGGTTTGTTGCTCAACTTGGCCAAAAACATCCTACTTTGTTATAAACCAGTTATTTGACTGACATACAGAATGGGCATCCAAAACTGACCGCTGCAAAAAGTTTCAATTGACCAGCTTTAGCCGGCTCTCCATCTTCAACTTGTTGACTTGGTGACTTCATGTTTCTATGTTTAACATATCAGAGAGAGTATGTAAATCATGGCTGGCAGGCTTGACAGCTGTGAAAAAAAATTACATTTTCATCACTAGTTTCTACCACCTACACAGAGAATAGACCTTTCTCGATATCCTCCCTTCATTTAAACAGACTGCAGTGTCTATAGTGAGCATCTGGTTTAATGCAAAGTTTTTTAAAAGAAAAGGTTTTGTGAATTGTTAAGCTTGCGGCTCTTGGACGGATAGGCTCTGTCTATTTTTGTCCCAGGGTTAGGAAGTGATGTCTTGGATATAATAGTTTTACTTGTAAAAGCATTATTTCTGTATTTCAGTTAAGACCATTTAAAGTCTGTTTGCTGTGAGGTGGCTTCTGGACACATCATAATTATTAGTATTATCTGAATGTTTTGGGGGCATCTGGTGGTCCGGTGGCTCGGGAGTTGCCCCTGCAATCAGAAGTTTGTGAGGGTCGAATCCCTGGACTGCCAGATGCACCACTGAGGTGCCCTTGAGTAAGGTACCGTCCTGCTTTACTTGGTGAATGGATTAAATAGAGAGTGCTGTGGTGTGTTTGCATGTGACTGTAAGGGGCCACTTTACAACTGTTAAAGAACGGTGAAGATGAGATTCTGTGGACATTTTTTTCAGTTCCAACTGTATCTTCCACAGAAAGTTTCACTGTTCAGCTGATTGACTAGCATTTAGCTTGATGACACAAACGGAGTTGTCTTATCCAGTGTAACATAATATACAGCTGTGTTTTATACACCATTGTTTGTAGAATGTTTGTAGAAAATCTTAACATAATACATATAATTAATTTATTATACAATGGAAATGTTAAACTACACAACACTCTTACATTATAATACAATTCCAGCAGTTAAAATAGTGATGTTACTGTCAGATCCCTAGTTAGCAGCCGTGAGAGGCTGCTGTTATTTAAGTGTTTTTTTTAAGGTGTTTTGAAGAACCCATTCACCAAGTGAAGCAGAGGGCAGCCAGGAACACGGCACACGAGGAGCAGTGCATGGGGACGGTACCTTGCTCAGGGTACCTCAGAGGTGCCTAGCGGTCTTGGGAATCGAACCCGCGACTTCCTGATCACAAAGCGAATGCCCTAACCACTAGGCCACCAGCTGGTTTTTCTGTCCCTGAGGTTCCTGCCCCAGAGTCCCTCGTTTCAGAGTCCCTAGTTTCAGAGGCCCTAGAGCCTCTTGTCCCTGAAGCCAGAGCCTGTAGCACACCAGAGATTCCGGCCTCCGCCGAGGCACCCGATCCTGCTCCTGAGGCCCCGACTCCTACCATGGCTCCCTGTCCTCTCCTGCTTCTGAGGTCCCGGCCTCTGCTGGGACTCCTACCGCCTTGGGGGTGGCTCCACCTTCCCTGCTGCCTCCATTACAGGGCTCTATCTCGGAGGAGACCTCAGAGGGAGGAAAGACTGGGAGGGTACGGGAGGCGCTCTCGAGTGGAGCCCGGCTCCTGGCCCCAAAGTTCAAAGGAGGGTTTTTTGTTTTGCGCCTCCTCCTTTTTTGCTGTTGTTGTTCTGGACCTGTTGCCCCGGTTTGGGCGCCCCGGAGTGACACCGTAGGGAGGGTGTTCTGTCAGGTCCCTAGTTGTTATTTAAGTCTTAACACTTATATACTTAAGTGTTAAGTGAGTCAGAGGTTGTCTGTGAACCCTCACACTATCCTTGGTTGTGCACCTTTGTCCTTGTATCAGCATTGTGCCTTGTTTGTGTTTCATTCTTCATTAAGAATAAAGAAAGCTCAGCAATGGAAGTCCGCGTCTGTGCCCCCTACAGTTAAGAGCATAGTGTGTGCACTTCTCTACAAACACAACTGCACTTAACACATATGGAGGCGTTTCTTATTTTTTCACAGCTCACACTGCAATAGTTCATAAACGTAGGGCAACCTGTGCATTTTACACACACAGCTGTAAACTGTACACACAGTGAACAGATAAAGAGGGAAAAGTGGTCTCTAATATTTTTCCATGGCTGTAGAGCAAATGGCTGTGCACTTCTGTAGGTGCACTATCTACTGTACTACACCCAACCCTGGCCAAGTATGTGTTGGCCATCAGGATTTCTATAGGTCAGTGCTCTTGTTTTTGATGTGGCTTCAAAATGTGGCTTCAAGCGTAAGCTGTGCTGCAGTGCAATTAGACACAGGCTGAGTCAATGGGTGGGCATTGCCAGAAACAAAGTACCATTCTATCTGTGAGGCCAAAACAGGGGAACAAAGGTCACGTCTCAGGAGAAACAGCAGTTGGAAGCTACAGGAGGCACCACCTCACCTTTTTTCTCCATCACTGCCTTACCAGCATGAATGGTGCCACACCATTCATGTTCAAAAAGGCAGCGTTACTTGATTACTACCATCTGCTGTCTTGCAGTGACTTAGTCTTTTATGTGTTTGACAGTCTCTTTACAGTCTTCAGCCAACTGATAATAGATTTGAGACCTACTAATGTGTTTTGGGGAAAAAGTAGAAGTCTCACTTTTCACCAATTTATTCCAATTTGTTGATGCAGCTTTGGGATAAAGCCAGTTCTGAGGACGACGCCTACTTGAAATTTTTTTCTCCAGTTATTTTACATTTATACAGAACACTCGCAGTGATCTGTTACTGATGCTTTATGTCGATGCATTAGGTTATTGTATCTTTGACAAACATGTTCAGAATGTATGGAATTAGATGCATCAGGGAGAAGAATAATCACTTTAATGTTGCTGTGAGATGAAAACTAGTACCTTGAGTTTATAGTGAAATATAATACCATGCCAGCACAGATCTCACACATTCATATTTGGCAACAAGATGCTTACATAACATTCACACATACATACAAAGACAGCATAACATCTCTTTCTGGACAAAAACTTTCTTTTAAAAATTCCAGACCCTGCCGTTTGCTTGTGTGAAACATTCATAATAATGGACAGGTCAGTCAGAATGGCCCACAATTTACTGACAAGAAATTTGTTTTTCTCTTCTCAATGCGCTGATTACTAACCCACAGTTAACCAAAGTGCATGTGACAGTATATGAAAGCACAAATCTGCAAATGACCTCAGATTCTCTTTTCTTCTTTATTTATTTTTAATTTTTTTACTGGAGATTTTACTGTTAAATCATTCTTACTTTGCCAATCAGTGATGGATTACAATCAAAATGTACCATCAATGTCAAGCTATTATACGCAGTAATAAAAGAGGCCTGCAGTAAAAAAAACTTTGTTCAATTTCTCTACAGACTTGGAAATACTGTAATCACTATTTGTAAATCTGATGAGAAATAAAATGTTGTTTATGTTGTCAGTTATTATTTTAGACAGTAGAAATGCATGCATTTTTTAATGAAAGGAAACCTGTCTAATGGAAAAAATAACCTCAGAATGGGATAAACTCGTCAGCTTAGGCTGGCTCACCCACAAGGTAATGTCTGGAGGAAACTGATAACTCAAACAAAGTTAATCCTAAGACAGTCTGAGGTTTGCACATGAGAACAAGCTTTTTAAATCTTGTTTGGATTTTTTTTTTAATTCAAAGCAAAAGAGGGAATATAAATAAGTAATGATGGAAACCATGAGATCACCAGTGAGATGAAGCAAAATAAGAATACTCTATTGACAGACAGATACAAAGAACAGGCCTGTATCATGAGAAGCTCAGCACATACAAGTGATGGAAAATCAACAATGGTATTGTTTATTATATTATAATAAAAGGTTAGGCAATAGCAAACTTTGGAAAGGTAAATTATGGTAAACTGTAACGTTCTCACTGTAAAATTAACACTGTTACAATACAATGGAACATCAAATTGGACAAATTCTAAAACGTTATTAAGTGCAGTTTTTCCCCACAAAACCACTCATGTTCCAATATTATACATCAAATTCAACTTGATGATGAAGATGCAAAATCCTAAACTGAGTAGAAGCTGAGGGCAGGACTGCAGAAGTAAACTGTAAGTAAGTATGTCTGTTCCTTTGATTCAGTATTTGCTTTCATGGACATATTTAGAGCCTCGTGAAAAACTGAATTCCAGTGGGGTCTGAGCATGTGTCAGTCCCTTCTGTGCGTCCTTATTATCACCTTTCTCGCTGTCTTTGCTCTGCAGATCAGTTTTTCTTATTCATTTTCGTGTTGCTTTTCATGTAGTTTAACTCTTACTGTGTTTGTGTGACTCTAGCAACACATCAGTGCCAAGCATTCACACAATTAACATTGGGGTCTCCGGCAAGTTCTGCACTTATTTGTGGCACAGTAATTACGAAATACCTAATCATAACTCATCATTTTCTGCGTTGTCCCAGACAAACCGATATTTCACCCACTGCTGATTTTTTGTCTGTCTGTGTGGCGAAACCTTCATAATGTCCATATAGGGGAGGTTCAAAACAGTTAGATTGCATGGATTATAATACAAATTACAAATAAATGAGAGAGGAGATGAAGGGCAACCTCTGGAGCTGTTTTTGTGCTGTGATGATGCTGTTGATCCTTCAAAGCTTTTGGGGGTACATTGAGGCACAGAAGTTTTCATAGGACAAACACTGTGTGGTCATGTGCATCCCTGACCGTCTCCGAAGATCATTTGAGTTGATTGATTCCCCAAATGTTCTTCTCTTTTGATCAGATCATCCCGAATTCATGCTAATGCCAGGTTCTGTAATACCATGCCAACACCGGAGAAGGCTTAATTTTTCCCTGCAATATAAGTGCATGCATTTTACTCCTTAGACTTCCCTAACACCTGATATGTTTGGATTTTGATAGTGAAAATGCAGGTTTTATACTCGGCAACAATTGTTGCCGATGGGAAACCACATAGTCTAAATTCTTCAGTTTGACCTTTTTACACCCACTATGTGGTACATGTGTAGGGAATGAGTAGGGAAACCCTAGACCCTCTGCGACTACTTACACGGTGCAGGGCCCCCCTGGTGGAGGGCCATCCATGCACTGAAGAGATCCAAGACCCCAAGGCCCGCCCCCCAGTAGGGCGTATCCCACCGCAGCGACCCAGCTGGTCACCCCCCGACGGGAGGCCGCTCTTCCCACCAAGGTCTCATGGAACACCCCGTGGCCTGACCTCTGATAGTTTTAAGCTGTGTAGAAAAAACAAAAGATAAAAATAATAAACAGCCAAAACCTTTGACAGCTAGCATAACTAGCACTATGACTATGTTATGCTAACGGCAACAAATGTTACCGTGCTTACGTTTACTCTTCTTACAGTGAAAAGATGCATGCAGGAATATAATTCTTTAAATGTTAGTAGTAGACCCTTTAGAAAATATGTGTTCAAAATATTTTTGTAATATCTGTTCATTAAGGTATTTTATGAACTTCCTCATGTACAAGTTTTCCAGAGGTGCAGGCTGGATGTAAAGGGGCGTGGTCATGTCTCCATTCACACCAGTCACATGGCATTGATGCAATTTAGAGAAGACAACCTTTTCTCTTTTTAAAAATACTAGCATTAGCTGCCCAAAGCCAAAGCATCACTTTTAGAGCTTCCAAAATAAAAAAAACCAACGGCAACAATTGTTGCCGGTGGGATTAAATGGGTTAATTGGTCAGTTGTCCATGTTGTACTGTAATTCACCAACTTACAGGATGGCCATGCTGACCATATTGCATATCTGAGATATTAATATCATGACACTCTTTCCAGCTTTTTCCAAGCATAATTTTTCCAAATATTTGGCACTATACTAAACTATAGTCCTAAACTATAGGCAATTTTAAAACGACAGTCTCATAGTGTCATATGTGACTGGATGCTGCTCTGTGACACTCTCAGTCTAAACTGAATGAGAAAGGAGTGTCTTTGAGGGACATTGCCTTTTTTAGCACTACTTAGTGTCTTGGATACTAATTTGTTAAGTTTTAGATTTATTGTGCCAGATGTAAATGACTGACAAGCTGTTTCTTGAAAGGTGTAGCAGTGATTCTAAGTTGGAGTTACTCTGCTGACCTTGGGATCTTCTTTGTGTAGTGCGAATAAAGGAATACTCCAGCTTTTGTTCAGGTTAATCTCAATATGCCCCTGCTTTAGACTTGATCTTGTGACAAGAACATCTAGAGCCAGTGCGTTCGTTGTCGCTCTCTGACAGCCCATTGTTAGCCCATGGATGTAGCATCCACATGGCTGAAATCCCTGTGGTTTAAAGTTAACATCACTTTTTGAAGAGAAAACCAGTTCAATTAAACCAGACTGTACCTTAGTGTTGGAAGATACCTCTGGGCTAGTGATAAAATGTGATGATGGCAGTGACGATGAGTGGCCACAGTCTGTGGTTGTGGGCCATATTCTGCAGAGGCGGCAGATAGAGATTAGGTTGAAAAATGCTGGAGTATTTATTTTCTACACGTTTCCCTGGGTCACCGCATTCAGCCAGATAAACCGAAATCAATTTCCATGTGAAGATCGCAGCATTCCTACGAAATGCGCAAAACGTAGTTGCAAATTAAAAACATGAAAAGTAATAAGGCATTCGCATACCCCCAAACCCACCCCTAAAACTAATTAACCCTAAAGAGTGTTTGTGATGCAGTAGTAAATGAGTTTCCACATGTTGTGTGTATGAGGACATTTTAAAAGAAATAGAAAGAAAGAAATGATCTGCTCCAGTGAACCACAGCACACTGTGCTGCTGGCCATCTGAACGGATGATCACTTGCCTTTCCAGTGTGTGAGAAATAAAGAAAAGAAGAAAAAAAAAAAAAAAAACAGCATGACAATGATGATGCATTGCCTGTGCATAGAGACCATTCTGGCTATTGTATCTACATTCGATATATAAGTGCTATGTTTGATTTATGACAGGCGCATATGCGATGTTGTAGACATGCGTGCGCTTGCATTTATGTCTTTCTTTCGTCCCTGTTTCCTTGTAGATGTTATTCCCCTCAAGTGTTCTGGTCATTCACAGCAGACTGCCTTGCAGCTTGAGTGAGTGCTTTCTAGCGGTTCTACTATTTAAATTAAGTGCACAAACCTTTGTACATGTGTATTTGTAATCCTTGTATGTTGTTTTAAAAGCAACCCTATTCGGGACCCCTGGGCCTGTTAGTTTAAATAATAACTTTATTTACTAATAGATGTGTACAAACAGGCTAGAGAACATCCATAGAACTTCTGATTTGTAATGTATTATGTGCCCAGATGTGTACAGTTTCATTGATTAAAATGATCGTATTCTCTTAAAATAATGAAACACAATGAATCTGATCAAGTCACATAATTAGTCGAGCAGCACACAGTCATGTCATGTTATTAGCTGTGAGTGTGTGTGTGTTTTAGTACTTTAAGTAATAACAAATATAGTACAGTAATGATAAAATGTGCTCCAATAGGTCTCTCTCCCTCTCTCTCTTTCTCTCTCTCTCTCTCTCTCTCTCTCTCTCTCTCTCTCTCTCTCTCTCTCTCTTTCTCTCTCTCTC